>JAARMF010000904.1:9619-27986 GCA_022844705.1 Toxascaris leonina | reverse complement strand
TATATATATATATATATATATATATATATGTATATATATGCATATGTTTATCTATTTAGACACACACATACACTCCACACACAAAAACATACACACGAACACGCGCACAACATACATCCACGAACAGACGCACATTCATATATACATATATGAACACATAAACACACCGACAAACAATCGGACACATAGACAAACAAAACGAACAAACAAAAATACACACAAACAATCACGTACTCTATACGAATGAACACATAAACACATAAATGAACAAAGGGGGGAACGTGCAACCATAGCCCCACTGCGGTTCCAAACCCGAAAAGTAGCGGTCTAACGAAGTATACAGCTACCAATCTCCACTGGCCGTTATTTGTAGCATAAGTCGTATCAGTTCTATTGCCCATCGGACTTCATGAACGAAATCCGATCCTCTGCCGACTGTGTTCTGGCTTATCATCAAGCAATATTAGTATCTAAGTTTGAGGCAGATAGAAGTTGCATTTCAGCAATAAACTGTTAGCCATGTATATATTTGGGCCAGATTTTGTGTATTATGGTTACCTTTGGCAACGAATTATTCCCTTCGGAAAGGACACACCGATCGATGCTTCATCATCAAAACGATCCTCTAAGGCGATGGCAAAATAGCATACGAGCGATATTCCACGACGACCAAATTTCATTTGCAATCTGTTGGAATTTCGTATTGCTGTTATTAGACAGGCTTATGAAAGATGGTATCAGTAATAGCCAATATTTTCATACCATTCCGAACAATGCGGCTGAAAAATCAGTAGTCTTGTATCGAAAAACGATTCGGAACTTGGAAAATTTGTTCGCACTCTGTGCAAGAAACTAATCAACAACAGTCAACAATTCAAAAAACAGATTTTTTGCAAATTTCTTCGGTCATACTCGAATAACAACAATGATAACTGCAAGTCGTACTTCGTTCTCCAAGAAGCCGAATATGACCATCAGTGCACAAGCTCTTCTTCATGGATTCCTTCTGATCAGATGAGCTTTCTTCAATAGGGGTGAACATCGCATGTGGAAGTCGAACGCTCAGCAACAACATTCAAATGCAGCGTCTAAAGATTTACTTGAGAGGTGAAAACCGCTTACCATTCTCTCGATGGCCATTTCCAAAAACGTTTGGAAGGCTCACTGTTCCACCCGAGATGCAATACGAATTCAGAAAGAATACATCGTATAGAAAATTCATCCCCGTTGTTTCGTTGTTCGAGGACGTTGTTCGAAATAGCCTGCTGAAGCATTTTAAAACTGTTTCGAGAGCTGATCTGGAAGCTGATATTTCAAACTTTAACCTGCGACTATGCGGAACTGATTGGTAACCATGATCTCTGCAGTATTTTTGCAGATTATATCTAACAAACAGACCCAAAGACAAACAAACATTTTCCAACCTCGCGCGTTTTTCTTCATACATCATGAAGCGAATGAGCAAGAAAGAAATACTGGAAGAAATGAAGACTCAAAGCATATCATTCAGCAAATCCACATATTGCTACCCACATTCTGAAGTTTATTCTCATTCCCAAATGCGAAAACTACACTGAAGCGTTCTCAATATCTACATCGAAAATTGAACAGAGGTCTTTCGCCATTGCTGTTCCGAATGATAAATGGCTCTGCACAATGGTTTCCGATCTTTTGAAGGGGAAAAATTGTGGTTAATCCTGACAGTAAATGTGAAAAGTAAGAGCACATAAAAACTCGAAATGAGTTTGAGTGTTGCTTCCCACGGCTTATAAAACGGAGTGCTGAGGTAACCAGTGGAACTCCATCAGGTGCCGTATTGTGGGGTACATGTTGGTAATGGCGACGATGAGGGGAAGGAGATGGGGAAGGAGACTGGGGGTACGTGCGGACGAGACGATTGACACTTGAGAGTTGTTTGAATGAAATAGTGGTTTCAATGGTGCTCGTCGAGTGTGGTGACGATGGTGTTCGTGGTGGCGTATGCGGCTCGCTGCTCAGGCGAAAGAGGAAATACGCTCTCAAGTAGTACGCCGTGCAATGATACATAAAGAAAGTATGAGCAATGCAGCCGCTCTGCGACGCGCTGTGTTGACAGCCGTCGCACTTAGGCACAGCCGGCTGTCGCCAGCATCGAGGTCACTTTAGCGAGAGAAGCAGCTTACTTTAACGCACTTCACTTTTCGCTTTTTTTGCACTTACAACAGGATGCGGTAACAGAGATCATGCACAAGCATCCGTTAATTTGTTGATCCTAGAATGACGCTCACATTCGATAAGTGAAATTCTAATAGTGTCTCACTACGTAAGTCTTTTGGATCTTGCATATCCATTCACTGAGTGGTGCCCACAAATATATCGTGGTTAAAAACATTTCAGATGCGAACATTCGTTAGTGAAGCGCGGTTTGACAATAATAAAATCATTCTCCACTGTAACTACTCTGGAAGTGTTCACCCGAACACCACGTTTACCGATCATCGGGCCATGGACAAAAAAAGAACAATAAAAAGCGACCATAAAAAGTGAAAGGGGTTTGCTGGTCGGCTTCAGGAGGTTAGGTATTGGAAAATGTTTATGCTGGTGTGTGCACATGGAAGTCAGAGAACGCTTTTCGAGTACATTCGAAAATTTTATCAACAAATGCCGTCAAAATCTCATCATCACTAAAAGATAACGTAAAGCGTTGAGCATACTGTGCATTCGCAAACACACACATACATGCGCAAAACAAAACAACACAACGCTGTCGAATCAGACGTCATAAGTTGTATGATGCGAGAACGATAAGAAATGCAGCTGTGTGACGCACTGTCGCTTTTTAAAATATTTTTACCTACATTCCCCACAACTTGCCCATCAATTATGCAAAATCTCACCATCAACATTTTTGCCCGTTTAAGCTGCAACGAGAAATGACAACGCTGACTCATGCAGCTTAACAAGATAATAGCTTTCTCATCGACGAAAAGAACATGGATGGTGAGTAAATGTCCCTCCTGAACAAAATGCTAATCTACGGTGTACTAATACTAAAAACTATTCAATTCATTCTGAACAAGTGAATGATTGCTTTGATGAACTTCGGCAATAAACATTCCCATTGCTTTTTCTTTCGATTGCAGGCTAATAACACATAAACGGCAACACAGAAACTGTAATATTTTTATAACACCATTCCCTGAGAAGCAAACTGTCAACGTCTATACCTCTGCTGATATCTGGAGTGAAGTGCCAACAAATAATAAAATGCAAACAGCAACCGATTCGCATTTCTAATAGTGTCGATTAATAGCACAGATTTTCAATAAAACAACCATTTTTTCTACACCTTTTATAAATCGTGCTGGTTGCAAAATGTTCCGCCTTTCACAGACTTTGAAGTCAAGGCAGATGGATCCTCTTCAAATTTCCTTAAACGTAAACTTCCACAAACTTTTAAGGACCTCTTAAAAGGCAGAAGATCAGCTTGCAAGCTGGCATTAGCTTTCAGCAATGACGAAGATGAAAGCACCATTGCAGTGGGAGATGGGAGGCGGATGTTGAAGTCTGAAAAGCTGGAACCGGCCACGGATGAGAATGAAACATGAAATACCCAAACGGAAACGGAATCGGAACCAAAGAAATCGGAGCCTGAAGAACAGGTTCACTATTGACCTTTCTTTTTGCCACTTTTTTCTTTAATTCATTCATGCGGTTCTGAAGCGCTCTGTCTAGGATTTCGCTGTTTTTGGATCACACATAAGGTTTCGCAATAAGGGGCACACAAATAAATAAACATTTTATTACACTGCGAATTATTTCCACCTATTCGAAACAATGTGGCTCAATTTTCATCAAAGACTATTTTTCACACGCAGCATGGAACGTTCCCTCATTTATGTTGCCTTCCTAACTAGCTGTTAATTATTCACTCATTTGTGTTGATAAAAGAGCCTACACCGCAGGTTATACAACATCCTACATCGAAAAAAAACATTCACTTCTAAACGCACAGTTTTATCAGCTTTTTCGCACTTGTCAGGGGGCATAAATAAAAACTGGGCGATGTGGCGAACCAAACATATAAGGCACATGTAATAAGGCGTCTTTGTGGCGCTTGAACCAATGGAGAACAAAGTGAGGTTTGTGGTGCGCATTGACTCGCTTTGCCGCTACTGGCAGTTTGCATATAAGCACTTCATGTACATAAGCTCTCGTCCTACGCGCATATTGCTGTCTGCTTTTATTATATTACCCCACGAGTGGAATACACATACAGGCACAGAATACACCTGCATATAGTGGTGCCTTGAGGACTTCTTGGGTCTTCAAATTTACGCGTTTAGATAGCCTAAATTTATCTTGGGAGTTGCATGACAATGCCAATATATCAGTGAGGAGTTTCCCTTCACGACTGCCACGTCGTGCATCGCATTTCCGCGTACAATACACCTTCCACTTCCTCTCCGGTCGACACGCATGAGGCACTTCTGTTTTCTGTTCGCAGCTGTGTCGAGATATCTGCCACTTAAATGTTCTATCCTCTATCAGTAGTGGTAATGGTGCAATGAAAACATTCTGCCTCAAGGAAAAGAGAGAAAACATTGTCCTTCAGCAAATTTATTATCAAAACCGAGTACAACTTTAGACTTAGAATAAAAACATGAATATTTAAAACTCCACCTATGAAGAGGAACATCAAAGCTCTTCTCACCGAATATGCGGCCCAAATGGTTCAAAACGATAGGAATGATGTGTTAAGCCGCAAATTAATTCAACCGTATCCGCAGCAACTTGTCACAGTACCAGTTGCAAAATAGAGCGCTTCTGCGTTAGGTTTCATCCGAAATCTCGAAGGCAGAACTAAGGGATAGACATAGGCATTTCAGGGGTCCGGAACTGGTTTTCTGTTGCAAATATTATTCCCGTCAAAATATTCGTACTGCAAAGTTCAACGTTTACAAAGTCGCAGCCATGGCACAGGCAGACGGACATAGGTGCGTACATAGGAACATACACATACAGAGACCAGAATGCATTTTGCACACAGATCTCAAAGATGCATAAAAATGAATAACCGATTTTGAAAAGAATGCAATATTTGTTGCAAATTCTTTCAAAATTCATCAATTTCGGTGCCATGCATTATCACGATCGCAACCACGCGTTGGCGTTGATCCTAGCAAACTAAAGAAGCGGTCTCAGTTGATCATCAACAAGCAGTCATAATGAAGATGTCGGAGAATTCAGAAGGCTATGCCGTTGGAAGTCGAGATGTAGAAGTGCACTGTTTGTCTGAGATCGATAGCTGAAGAAGCACCAGCAGCAGTCGACTGAATTAGCATTTAATTTGAGTGGCAAATTTACGCGTTGCTAAGGAGCTAATTAACGATACGTGGAAGGGCAATGCAAATCTCGATCGAATATGTGACTGCGATAACAGTGCTACTTCAACAGGCTTCTCGTAGATAAACCTCACTTGTTCTGTTTGCGATCTCCTTCATTGTCGACCAATAAATCCATACAAACAAGCAAAACTCATTTCATAAGCACCTTGACACTTGTACAGAAAGGCGTTTTCAGAGAAGCGAATACTCGTTAGTGACTCAGAATAACGCATAAAATGACAATGCGCAGAAGAACAATATATAAAAACTGCATAAAATGAGAACAAGAAAGGCCATAGAGTCGGTGAGAAAAATGCGCATGTATGATGGCAGGTGCGAAAGTGCCTCGTGGAGAAGATGATTAGAAAGGAAAGAATGTTTGCGCTTGTGGTAGGAAAAGGTGTGACACGACGCCGGTACATGGAGTGACTAGACGCAAATGCTCGAACGAGATAATTTGGCGTCGAACGCGTTTGTATTTGAGTAAAGTTTATAGGTTGTTATCGATTGTTGGGTGAAACCTGTTCAACGAATTTGCGGCCGGCTATTACCGGCAAGGGCGTGCAAGCTTGTATTCCCTCAAATACTGCCATCGTCGCTGCAACTACGCAGTATTCTAGCACGCGTCTTTGTTCCTCAGTGTTCTGTCTTGCATTTTGTTGCGCATCTTAACTATGCACCTAATTGCACCTTATTCGACAATGCCCCATTTCACGGCACATCACACAACGCGTTCTGCAAGAAAACAATCGTCATTAGCGCCATCACAGCGATGGCAACGCTCGATGACAATACTTGAAGAAGTGTGGAACCAAAATGGAACAGACCAATGATCGTACAAACAGCATCGAATGCATATAGAGAACTGCGTATGAAGGATATGAAATAAACATAACGCGGCACAGGTAGTAATGGATAGATACCACTGTTCCGAGAAATAAGCAAAGCTTATGTGCTCTACGGTCCAGCATTGCTCAGTTGGAGCCGAAATCAGGAATTTCCAGGAATAACGGAGCCATTCACGTGCACACTTACCTTCGAGCAGCTATTGCAGTAAAATTTTTACCGAATATGAATGTGTGATAGATGAAAGGATACCAAAAAGAGCAAGGCAATTAGTTCCTCTCCTGAAAACGAACGCTGCAGTTGGATGCGATTCTCTCGCGGAATTGGAAGGACAAAGGTCAAACAGGTGTTCGTTATCGGTAGAAAGGAGATAAATTGGCATACCACGCTTGCAACAAGCACACGTCGGCTGGTGCTATGCTGACGACCGCATACGCATCACAGTGCGGCGCGTGCCACCACGAATAAGCTGTCACCGCCCCTTTAATTTACCTTTATAAGGAAAAGGACCAGCCGTGAGTGGGCCACGCCCTTTAATTTAGATAGCAACCACTCGGAAACGGCACTCAACGTGCCTGCGTATGAAACTGCTGCTGAGGTTCTTTTCTTTGACAGTGGTTTTCTAAACCGAAACGAAAATTTACCGAAACCGTTGCAAACGAAGGTCTTGTCGCTATCACTGTTCCAGATTACAGCAAAACGCTCAAACAAAGCACCTACGTTCCAATGTTAGCTTCATCTCATTCTTATGGTTTTTGCTGCTCATTAATCAACTTTGTTTATTAAATGTTGCCATCGATGAAAAGTGAACCCAGAAGATGAAAATAGCGCAATTCCGCTAAGTACAATTCATCAATACTTGAGAATTTGCCTATTGCTTTCTACTTTTTTTTTCGCTGGAAGTGAGTGCGGGAATCAATTTATAGTGAGCTTCAGTTTCCCGGTCTAATCGTTACTATTCCATGTGTTCGGCAGTTTGAGTGAACAAATAAATACTTTCTAATAGAAAAACCATTTTCTTCACTTTGGCTTCGAAAGATGATAGCAAGCATTGGGATATATCTCTCTAAATGGTGAATTTTTATCTGCAAACCAATAAACAGAATGTCAGGAAGAAGCTTCTGTACAAAGAACTTATACAGAATTACTGAAAAGCGCTCAAGCAGGAAACATTACGGCGTATACGGATTGATAACACACACAAATTCTAAGACCTTCATCAATTAATTCTGATAGTAGAAAGAAATTAAGTTAAAGAACGTACGCAAATTGGCGCCACGCAAATGAAAGTGGTATATTGAATTCGACTACAAATTTCTAATATGCCGAGTTCGAAAGAAGTCGACTCGACAAGCATCTGCATAGCAAGATTATGGTGACAGTTTGTAGATTTAAAGTAGAGGTAGGTATAAAATGACACGAATGGAGAATTAACACTGTACGAAATAATAGATTGAAATGAAGAGATTGTGAGCACAAGTATTGCTTTTTGCAGTCCACATGGGGTGTAAACAAATTTTTGCCCGCAGTGATTGCTGAGATACAAAAGATCGCAAATTTGAAGCGTCGACAAGTATTTTTTCCTAAGAGGAAAAAGTCACAGTGGCATTTGTTTGGATTTTATTTTAGCAGTAGAGGTTGGAAGATGAATCGCACTATCTGAAGAATTTGGAAAAGATTTCTTGATTCATCTCATCTTAGGAAATGAGTTACGAAATGCTCGCTGGAATGAGTGCTCAGAAGTGATTCAGAAGTTATTAAATGAGCTATGGTTTCGTTTCATTGTATGGGCGGAGAACCGTAGGTGACAAATTTGATCGGCATGTCTTTACTTTATTTCACATGGCTCTGCTGAGAAACACATAAATGCGATTGCCGCAATACCGCACTTTTGAAATGCGCATATCAAGTAGAAGGTAATGAAGGAGTTAAATAAAAGTTGACTCAATTTCGCAGGAATTTGTTGCAACTGTTTGCATATGTTTGATGTGTCGCATTTGTCCTCAGAACGATATCTGTGGCTGTTTATCGCAGACAACTTGATACAGCTGAAGACTTTTCTGTTTTTCCAAACGAATGTTGTGACTTTTAAAAGACCAACTTAAACTCATCAGGTGTTGCTGAAAAGGAAGGCAATTTGTTCAACTTTTAAAGAGCTTTCTTCTTCCCTCCTCACGTAAACAAGGCCATCCATTTGAACTGCTGCATCTTCAATAGTAATGGAGCTGCATCTGCTAAATTTGTTTTCAATTAAACTTCTCAGCATATTCTCAGATTCTTCAAACTAACTTTGAGTGGAGAAATAAGACGAAGGTTAAGGTTAGCGCTGCACTATTGGGATTGCAGTTTGAAAAGATCCCACGAATTTTTGCTTCACTAACATTCAACAGCCACTATTAAGCATCTCATTATATGAATATCAACGTAAGCGCTCTCAAAAAAGTGTAACGTGGCCTAGAAGAAGACAAGATACCACAATCGAGAAAAATTAGTGCCAGACGGCTATGATCTTGCATTGCAGGAAACCAATGTTGCAAAATGTGGAAAAACTGACGCGATGTACGTATCGTATTCTGCCCACCATAGTTCTCAGTGCTGTTCAGTTTCTACGCACGCGAAGTTATCAGTGAGCGGTACAAATACCCGCGAGGACAATATCTCGTTGAGAGTGACCCGAAGGCTGAGAAGGCGAAATGCAACTTCAAAGTTTTACAGGCATGAACTTAATGATGATCGGTCATCACTAGAGCGATGCCTTCTGAAGGAGACACGTCATCACTTTCGGCGAAGTGCTGGTATTGCAGTGCGAAAATGTATCCACGTGGCATTAGCGATGCTCATTTGCTTTTGTGGCAAAATGCGACAATTTTATGTTGGACGGCTAACCGCGAGTGGCAAGCCAGGAACGAAAGAAGTATTGGAGAACAGCATCCTGTCCCGCATCCAGTTGTATAGGAATAGGGATGCTTAAGTCTGCTCGTTTCAACAACCAGTACTCAATTTATTTATTTCCGTATTGACTTGCTCATTTATTCGCTTGTTGATTTATCTACAGATGTATAACAGTAACATCGAAGCAGTCATTTTATTCTCGAAATGCATCGCCTTGCGAGCGGATATGAATTTAAGTGGTAGAAAAATTGTACTTCGCTATAACAGCATGAATTCTGGCTTACTCCCTCCACTGCCCTCCTCATCCCTCTCACTCCTTAACTCACACTTCCCCTCTGGCTCACTCCTCTTCCACTTCCGAGCACCCGACACATAATCCAAAATTTGAACGATATATTTCGCTATTAGCGTAGTCATAGTGGATGACGGCTGTTTTCACGAAAACTGTGAAACCAGTTAGGAACACATTCATACGTACCATAAGCGCCGCGAGAAGCCAATCTGTAGCGCGCAGTTCTGTCGTCTTGAGAAACAGAATCCTGAAATGAATTTTCCTTCAATAAATCTCGGTAGTGGGTAATAGAATTAGGAACTCTAATGAAGTCTCCAAATTTGTAGACTTCAGGAGCTGTAGTTGTAAGATTGCAAGGATCAAGACACAATTCAAGATAAATCGAGTTATAAGGTTCAGTCTCCACTGAAATCCTGAGGTTTTAAATACTTCAACGGAAAATTTCGAAGGG
This sequence comes from Toxascaris leonina, assembly GCA_022844705.1. Lineage (NCBI taxonomy): Eukaryota > Metazoa > Nematoda > Chromadorea > Rhabditida > Ascarididae > Toxascaris > Toxascaris leonina. Next base: position 18,139 of record JAARMF010000904.1, on the reverse strand, counting down.
AAGAAGTTCTAATGTAGAAGGGTTTAATCAGAAGTCGCATATGTGAATATAAGCTACATGAGATGATTATACGAAAAGAACCAAAATCCTGGGTGAGTGCACTTTTAAGAATTTATTGATTCACACGTCGATTTAAACGGCGCATAGTTTCGAAGCGCACATAAGAAGCGTGTTGAAAACGATGGAAAACAATGAGAAGTGATGATCCGTCCACATATAGGTGGAGAACATGAAATAAATTGGAAATAAGTCAAGTGGAATAGGCTAATGAAAGGAATGTTTCTGTCACTCATTCTGAAACACTCGGTGCATTCTCTTAAAACTGTGACGAGCCAAGTACCTTCTAGGTGATCCTTAAGTGGTTCCATAATAGAGGTCACAACAACTCGTGCACGGTGTTACCTCTAAATCTTCGATACTCACACAAATTCGTTTGCCGATAAAGGGAGAAAGCTTTTTCTCACAGTAGTTCTAGAATAAGACATCACTGGCCTGAGCTCATTTATCATGATTCCGGCTGTTTAAGTGAACGAAGAGCAACAAGAAAATTTAATATCCAGGTGCGCCTCAATAATTTCATAAAGTCGCATGAGATTAATCCTTAATCGGCGAAACTAAAAAATGTTAAATATATGAAACCTCTCGAGATGAAGAAAATCAACCTTAGCGTAAAAAAATCGCGTTGTGGAATTCCACTGCACTTCTTTCCATCCCTTTAGTAGGAAATAGGTTGTTTAAAGTAGTTGCACAGTCTTATATAGGAAGAGCATATATCCGCTCATGTCTCTCCTCCAACCATTCGCAGACGCCGCCCTGCCCCACCCCCTCACCTCTTTCTCAACTCCCTCTGTGTTATATTTCCACATTTAAGTGCTTCTGAATGATATTTCAAGAACCGCCGCGAGTGAATTGCATTCTAACTTACTAGGTATCAGATTTAGTCAAAAGTCCAACAAATGAGAATTAAGCCAATTTTGTTAGACAACGTCTAATAAGATCCATATTCCACAGTGATGAAGCAAAAGCGTAAGTTATGATCCAGACAACTTTCAGAATTTTCCCATCCCCATCAAACGAGCTTCACCTTGTATTATTGGTAATTTAATCCATTAAAAGGTTTTTAGTTGTTTATTGAGTTCCACGGGAATCTTCGAACACAGATCACACAACCACTTTGCAACTCCATTAGAAGTCGTGCTTGTAATCTCTGAGTGGTGCTGTGATCGGAAATATCAAAGCAAGCTCTCAGCGTTTTTTTTTTGGGGGCTTATTAGTGGGTTCGTAACAAAGAATTTAAAATGAAAACATGTGAATAGAACGACAAAAATCGACACGGAATCATCACATACCGTTGCTAGACAACAAATTGAACAGTCGCTGCTGCGCAGCAATTAGGAAGCTCGTTACGGCTTAATAAGTATAATCGAGCCTAATATATGCGCATCGCACCGATTTGCCGTAATCTTTTACGTACGACCTAAATGATTCATGAGCTAGTCTATAATCGGTATTCTTTCTATTTGTCACAACCGTTAACGAAATTTATGAGAAAGTCGGCTGGTTGGAGTCACGATCTTTACAAATAATTGGCGAAAAAATATTCTCGCTATCTTAGAGTGTTCCTCTTTTAAGTTGTCGTTCTTCAAAACTATTGGCTGAGGAGATGGTGGTGGGAGGATATTTAAGAGTGAAATATTTGAAGAAGAAGCGAATGATCTTCAGGGCATAAAGGCAAAAAAAGGGTAAAGGTATAGACATACATCATGTTCTTCATATGCCTCAATGGCCTATGCGATGGGAGTGAGCACATATTGGACAATACTGTGTGAGCACAATAAATACCTGCAATCCACACTCGACAGTCAATGTTCAAATCCCGGCTAATTCCTACGCTTCCCTTTGGTTTTCCTAACGTCGCAGTAAAGGTTGGGACATACAAAAAATTGTAATATTTCTTAACGTTTATATCGTCATCGTACGTGAGAAATTTGTGACGATGGTGCCTCATGGATTGTACGCATGAAAGGATGTGAAATTTGCCTTGCACCTTACAAACATGTAAGTACCATTGATGACTATCATCCTGAAGGAACGAATCGAAAACCACGTTGGAGGTTGGGACGGGGGGAGTGGAAGGAGGAGGAGGAAAGAAAACAGCTACGATAATAAAAGAACATATGCAGTAATCCATTCCACATCCGTGTCAAAACACGCAATATTCCTTGACAGCAGAAAAATCGTTGGGAAGGGCCGCAGTTGCGCGAAAAAAACGTGGCATAATTTACAAGCTATAGGATACTAATGTTTATTCTTTAAGTTCATTTGACGAGTCAAAGGCACTAGGTGCTATCGCAATGTTGTCGAAAATAGTTCAGGACATGCTAATCACAACTTAACCACTTTTGCTTCGTTTCGACAATCATCACGCCGAAAACGGCCCAAATACAAATAGAATAATTTAATTTTTTGAAGGGAGACTAAAAATCTTTTGAGAGGCCCGACGTTCATCCGACGAAATGCTGATATCAAAAGGCACAGTTGGCTGGCCCAAAACGATGCTCTTTTGCTCATCTCAAAGGCAGAAAAATAGTGGCAAGACCACCGTCACAGACAAAGGTAGAAAATTTACAAGTTGCCAAACTTTTCCCTTCCTGTAGAAAGTTCATACTCTAGAGTAAAATGTCGCTCTTTAGTCAAAAATTTGTCTTTTGGACTTTGTTGTTGCAAAATGTGACGGTGCAATCGCCTACAAATGCCTTGCAAATTTTCAGGTGGAAATTTTCAGTAAACTTATGGCATAAACTGTACCCACTAAAGTTCGCGTCTCCAGTGTCCGAGATTCTCGGCTCGAAACCGATAAACAGATAACAGACATGCATGTAGACACGTATATATGTGTATACGTACGTACAAGCAAGACATCTTGCAAAGAAATGGTGAACTAGCATAATGATGGGATATCGGAAACGTTAGAAGCGACGAATGCAGAGTAAACGGTTGCTCGCAGCAAGTGCTGTTGTTATACTGTCGGCACAGTATTCGAGCAGCACCGAATAGCCGCGCTTGTGGTTCTTTTACCTGCGAACACCTGCTTTGACAAGCTGCGAACGGCTTCCTTCTTTCACTCGCTCTCAACCAGCGCGCCAAATTCTAACCCCATAAAGATAAAGTAGGCGTGTTCACATGACAGGTGGTTCGTTGATTTGCAGACAGACATCACTGTATGCGTAGATTCCGCACTTACGGCTTCCATCCGATAATATAATTTCCACTCACTGAGTGAAAACTATGTTGTCAAGTGAACAAAGATAACAGAGCATTAAGAGCTACACTCGATAAGCGACACATTAACAGTGCTGAAAAATAGCTTACCTGCATCTGAATCTTGAAGTTGGAGGCAAGCACCCGTCGCAGCGAATGCTGCAAGCCAAGTTTGTTGGACTGTAATCCAAGAAAATTTTTGTTATCTGAACAACAGTACATTGCAATGAGCTCTCACATCATGCAGTTCGAAACGCTCACACAGACGGATTCAAACAGTCAATGAAGATTTTCTCTCGGCATAAACGTTTACTGAGCACCAGAAATTCTCTCGAATTTCCGCATCATCAGTGTACTTGATGGATATGTCGCCTTCGCACGATTTCCGATCACCACAGAAAGCCTTTACGATGTCAGTGATTTCGTAACACAGTGTTTACACTTGCCCTCTTCCTCTCGCTCGCACCCACTCTTCTCTCCTCCCTTCCTCTCCGCTTCTCCTCTTTCTCCTTCTACTCCCTGTCCCTGACTCTGTCTTCTTGCTCACATATACGACAGTACAGCTTGTGCATATTACTCGTCTTCTTAAAAGAACGCGTAGGGTTTGTTCTGGTCTCGAACAATCGTTCGTATGAGCATTAAGAGTGCTTGAAGATTAAAGCGACTGAAAAAGCTGTTCATGAGGGAAAAATAGGTATGTGGTTGCACCTTTGAGTGTAAGATCACTGTGCCTATCCTGAGGGTCGGTAACCTTTACTTAATGTTTGGATTCGAAAATTCCCGTACATCTCAATAGTGTAATTGAATACGCTCCGTCTCAAAATACCAATAAATTCCCACTTTGAACATGAATGTGGCATTTCCATGAATCCATCAAATGATCTTAAGTTTCAGAACCATGCCTGGCATGCAGCACGTGTCCAGGCCTACAAAATATGTTTAACGGTATATCTCTCCTTAGTTTTTTCACATGTAAAACTTGTGGAAGTGTGGTTAAAAAAGGGTCGGAAATCAGCGAATAGCTGGATGCACTTTAACATGTACGCTTGTTAGCTTATTTGGCAATGGGATTGGCTAGGGTGCTTATTCATAAATGTGCACACGCACACATAAATCTCAGCAATATCATTCCAACTGCAAATACATAAAAACGTGGCAGCGCAGCGTCGTGAATGGTCATCATCGCAGTCTGCGTGAACCAACGATGTCGCGCTGATCTGGCATCCTATATGTTTATATGTACGGATGTAGTACATGTACGCCTACGTTGGAGTCTCTGTATATGTACTTCTACGTTGTGTACAACGCTACGTTGGAGTCTCTGTTCAAATAGTAAGTGTCGTAATTTGCTAACACTGCATTCTGATGTCCATGTATCATGCGCCTGCTTTTGCTTTCCTCCCTGTCTCTCTTCCTCACCATCTATCTGTACCTCCCTTCCATTCTGTCTTTCTACCATACCATACCAACTCGCCTTTGAAACTGCTCATATAAACTCCTACCAGTGCGGTTTTTAATGTCTTCCAGAAGCACCAAATCACAAAGTCAGCGAAATTTAATACAATATACAAGATGATCAAAGTATAAAAACTGATGAGTTCGCCTACAACACCGAGTCATTCTCCTTAAACAACTCGTACAACTAAACGAAAGGCTAGAAGGGTCAAAGGCATGCAAGGAGCTCACTAAAAGGGGCAGATTACGAAGACAACGAGAGTTTGATAGAAGAGAAAAGCCGATAAGGAAAGACCATCGCACAATGCTGAGGATGCTAACCCCATATAACGAAGTGGAAGCTCAAGTCATATATGGTTCTGCCGAATTGAGAGATAAAAATTTCATGAAAGTTTGGTGAGCAGTGGAATACTTTTGTCGAAACATCACAATGTGTTGCAAAACTTGCAAAGCTGATCGAATGAATGCGATAAAATGTCGTTCAGGGATGCGGATAGTCTCAATATTGGGGCCGTTCAGAAAGAAATCCCATGAGTTTCTAAAACCATGCTATATTCGTGGCAGCAATTCGAATGTGCAACAATGTTGATTTGTTCGGTGATGTGTTTCCTTCGGATTAGTGATTGCTCACAGTAGTACGCGGAGTAACCGATGCGCAGCGCCAGTGGGTGATGCATAAAACCGTGCACCAAGGATTTCATTTGGCATCCGACACGTAGCAGTGGCTTCGTTGGTCAAATTTTTGATTAAATTTTAAGTCGTGTCTTGTTTGAAAATATCAAGAACAAGAAATAGGCTTGTTATATACAAACCATGCGCTCAAAACTGTAATGTTGCCTCAAGCAGAAGCACTGAAAGCTTAGTGAGCAAATAGATAAGTTTCCAATATTTAAGCTTCTACTAGAAATGAGGCCTACCAAGGTGTTGCAATTCGAGCCATTTTTCGCCATCAGAATCCCAAAACAGACAGTAACGATAACTGATCTTAATAGTAGCAACAAAACCAGTAGGTCCTAGCGCGCAGTTAAGAGGGAATTCTCTAAAATGCACAATTTCCATTGCCTACTTCGCAATGTTCCCAGGAATATATCGATCAAAAATGGTCATTGCCAATAACTTCCTCTTTGACAAATGCGGCTTTCGCAAATGTGGATCAAGATATGACAAAAGTATAATAACTGCCGCAGAAGCATTGTTATTTTTTGTATGGGTTTGAGACAAAGGAATTCAACTCGTGCTTGCATCATTAATCTTTACAAATCATCGAAGGGTACGATATGCAAAATTGATAGCACTAGTCCTGGGCAGGTTTTGGAATGGTGCGTGATGACTGAGAACTTTTTTCAATGTATTGGATTGTTCAGCAATATGTTTTGCAAGTTTTGCGCAGTAAGGTATATGGGACTCCCCTATCAGTTGACAGTGGACAAAGCACGTTAACTATGATCATACATTCGTAGTATTACCTCAAGCGAAAATTTAGGAGTCATAGATTGCTGCCAGCTTTGACATGGCTCTGAAGGAAATCGAATGCTATGGATGATCTATTAAGCACAAACTTCCGATGACACACCAATCACAGATGTGTGCCTGCGCATTGTGTATTCCCATGGAGATATCGCATGTAGCTTGCATAAAATAAGGCATTTTGCTCGCGGCATTTTGTTCATATAAAACGAAGCATTATATCGAATAGTTCACTTCTTTATATGACATCATGAACCGTATTGCATATCGCTGCTTTTTTTTAGCGCCACTTGTCTTCTTATGCTATCTGAGCATCTTTGAAACAAAAGTAACGTCGAAGAAATGCGTACAGCATGGTTCAGGGCATTGACGCTGTAGGTATTAATCTAAAGATGGGGTGACATTGTTCGAGATTAAACACCAAGAATTCCGCCAGTGAAATAAGACGTCAACAAATGCAACTGCTTCTTTGGTAACCTCAGAAAAAAATGCTGGTGCCATGCATTGTGAACAGTATAGGTTCTGCACTTGCCAATCCCTTCATCCATTCCCTTTTCTTTTGACGGCCCATGAAGAATAGTGTCATGGCGTTTCCCGCTCTTTTTCGTTCCAAGCATCCCAATTTGGGTGTTGTATATGATCGCCACTGCATCTCTTTTTCCGTGCACACGGAAAAAGTTTTGTATAACAGAGACTGTCTTGTAAAATTTTTGCTGTTCTCTTTGAAATATCGCACCTTTGATGAGCGCAATGTGTTGTGCCTGATTCAGATTTGAGTGAGCTCTTCCTGCGACCAAATTACCTTTTCTATGGCACAGCACGGAACACTGGTAAGTTTGAAGCGCCTCATTATTCTCGTTTTCCACTCCTCCTTAACTCTCTAGGTTGCGCTGAATTCTTTAAATTACATCGATGATGCCACATGGGCGCTTTCCGCAAATCTTTCGCTTCACCCATCAGTGGGCAATATCCAGCGGTAGACGCACGTCCATCGATTCATGGGCAACTGCCAAATGACAACATCAAAATGCACGGAAAGCAGCACAGTAAGGTTTGTCCTACATTTATTTCCATGCGGGTAGTGCAGCCAATAAATTTGATGTTGTTGTCACTACTAACATCTGATTTAGCTGTCCCAGTCAAATGACATTATCAAATATTTCGCTGAAATTGCGATGTGAATATGAAGGACGGAGTCCGCACTGTACGGCCGGATATGAAACGGCCGAACTTATGAATGGGTATCTTCATGCTGCTGAAATCGCTGCCACACCAATATGCTTCCGTTGCCAAATGCTTTGCATTTACATATTATCACCGAAATTTTCGTGTGATTTCCCTCTAGCGGGCACCTGCTGCTTGCATATCTGCTTCTGCAGGATTCCTCATCATAGTTCTGAGTTGTGTGAGATGGATGATGCAGCTGCGATGGTCGGTGATTTAAAGTATAACTTTGTTGCCACAAAGAGCTCGATTGTGTATACCAACCGTCTGCCGGAATTTCGCTCAAGCACACCTCTTTTGTTAATGTGGTCCAAGATCCAACTTGTGAGGATAGAACTCTGGACTTGGTTTTGATAGACTGAGTGCGCCTTGTTTGCGATGTTTTTCTGAGGTTTTGATAGACTGAGTGCGCCTTGTTTGCGATGTTTTTCTGACAGAGAATTCCTGAGCTGCGATCAGCAAATGCAAAGGTTTGTTTTAAAAACTAGTATTGAGCGGTTAAAGAGATGTTGCGAGGTGCAGTTGGAAAGAAGTTAGCATTGTACCAACTCAGCACAATCAGCATGATTGAAGTGAACGCCTTGCGAGCTCATCCGACATCGAAGAAATTTATGGCAGCTTTTTAGGCTTCGTGCACCAAGTTGTTGAAGTGTGCGCCAAAGAAAACACCCATTTCACTCAGAACCGGAATTCCCACAATAATTTCAGTATTTGATGGCAAGAAAGACTTTTTTATTGCTCGACAGGCATAAACACGGGTGGACTGGCGACGTTCTATCAGTACGCTGACAATTACTGAATTCATTGCGCATAATGTTCTAGAAACCGCAAGCGAAGTGGGATATGTGGCAGCAATGCGGAAGCATATTATAAGCACGTCATTAGCGATCTCTTCGAGTCGCATTTTCTCATTGCATGTCTCTAGCCGTCTTCCCCCCTCCCTCCCCCCGCCCAAAATAAGTTACGGCGGCGACTTCTCCATTATCAACCATCAACTAAAATCGAATATATTTCCAGATTACTCCCAAATTATTTTCGTGGAAGAAGGAGTATGCTACTGCGCTTCCCTGTACATTGCAGCAAACATTCGGGGGGGGGGGGGGGGGGGGGGGG
>JAARMF010000903.1:17724-59673 GCA_022844705.1 Toxascaris leonina | reverse complement strand
TACCATCCACTGAATTTTCAACGGGTGCACCACAAGCACCAATCGAATGGCCAAAGATCTCTATGATCATTTCAAAAACAAACTGCACACGAAAGCGTGCGGGAACTTTGAGTGTAGAGACCCAATGATTTATAATCGGAATGGGAAGGGAGGGGGGGGAGGGAGTTGATGGGTGAAAGGCGATAAGGGGAGGAACGATCGAAGGAACGGATTTGAAGGAACTTCTTTGTGGAAGGCGCGAAGTTTGTGAAGAATAAAACGAAAAACGCCTGGTCTCAACATTTCATTCCATTACAGTTATAAAACAAACTTTTAAAAATCCTCTAGTCACCTTTGATTCTGCAATGCCTGAAGGTTCGGAGGAATGACATGCAAAGACTATTCTCCCCTCCTCCCCCCTCCCCTCTTTCTGCTAACCGCATCCCCTCCCTTTTAATCAAGATCAGCTTAGATCATAATTCCAAACGTATAGGTCCCTGATTTATTACCCTTCCACTTGTCTGCAAATACCTACCCAGGTTTTCGTCACTAAACACAATTAAATAAGTAATTCCAGCCGATTAAGCACATAAAGATAACCATTCATAAATATTAGAAAGCATAAAATCGTACAACGGAAGACGTATTAGAGAAACACAATAGCTCGTTAAGACTCACATGGAAAGATTAAAGCAGAAGGCAAGTGATAGGGAAGTGATGCTCTTCGAGGCTGGAAACTTTTCGTCTGAGATCACAATCAAGAATCTGTCAGTAACTGCGGCCAGGCCTTCGGTGCACAACGATCGTAGTTTTCGCAAACGTGCCAATGCAGCTAGACCTGCACCCGTCAGCTCTGAAAAAATTGCACTTCCATTTTGATAAACAAACTGCTGCAACTCGTTGTGATTTAAACGTTCGAATCCGCCTTATATTCAAACCATCGATTGATTCATAAGAGTTTCCCCGTTCGAAATCCCAAAACCAAATACGCCAAGCTTCCGAATCGCACTCACAATCTTGTCTCAAGTGAGGGTTATTGCACATATGGAAATCTAAACCAAAGATCGTCTCCGTGTGAAGTGATGATCGACGACTTGCAAGCAACCCGATCATTGTTGTTTGTCATTTTTGAGAAGAACGTTTACCTTCATAAACAGTTTCCGGATGGGACACTATAGAGAGATCCGTCAGATTGGGCAGATTCTTCACAATATCCTGAAAAGTAAGCATCATGTTTAACGAGTTTCAAAACGATAAAGAGTGTCAGATTGCCCGACTTTCTATTGCAAAATTCTAGACGAATTCGCCTTATGCAGCTATCGAATTCTCTTCCTTCCCACAACAAAAAGGTGTAATCGACGTGCCATGCAAGCTTTTCTCATTTCTTCACAAGCAAACTTAAGTTTGCTCATTTTCCAACTGTTATTTTAATTTTCCCATTGAAATCATTGCCACTTCAGTCTACGTCTACACCACTACCACTCACCCCCTCTCCCCTTCCCAGAATACGTGCCACGCGCACATCCGCACCCTTCCTGGCGGAGATCAGATCAGTTCTTGTTCGCTGCCTAAACAAGACATGGTATGCACAACCATTTGTAGACAATCATAACGACGGTCACATGAAGATAAACTGCAGCGGGTTTCTACTCCACTAGGAGCACAGTCAGAAGGAGGGAGAGAATTCTCATGCGAGGCCACCAATAGTTAACTACGGAATCCAGTTAGCAGTCTCTCAAGATTTCTGACCGAGCACAAGCTGACTTGATAGAAACTCTGCTCGAAAACTTAAAAAAACCTCGCTGCCTCATTTGCATGAAAGTCTCACTTCGAGACATTAGTATTTCAGTTACTGACTACTAAAGTTGTGACTGTGACACTGTACTTCATAGCGGATTTTCCATCACTCCCTCACTGTGACATGCTCGACGCTGCTTTGAGTCAGATCACCTATGTTCTAGACTATGTATACTAAAAACCTAATATTTTCCACACCGCCATTATTGCTATTGAGATGCCCGCTTGAAAAGACGATATGAATGCTTACAGCGATAACGTTGTCACTGAGAATGAGCAGTTGGCTGACGTGTAAAGACTTCAATTTGTGTAGACGAGTGGTGATATGACGGAAAGTGGTTTTATCGATGCGATAGCACATCTCCAATTCGAGTCGTTGCATTGAACGAGGCGCGTGCTATACACAATTTACTTACTCATAAACAAAAGCAGCAAATGTAGCAAACACTGGCACAATGCAAATTTCAACCAAAAGAATGAGTTCGAACTGATCACCTGCAAGCAAAAATCTGCTTAGCTCACGTTTGAAACCAAAATTGATGTTCCAAGCTCAAAAGGCCGCAAAAAGTTTAAACTTCGGCTTTCAATTCTGCGGTTAACTGAATCAAAAAACCTCATGATGCTAAAATACTGCTGCAATATATTTTGATCAGCGCTGTAAAAGAAGCTGCACTATTCGTTGCACTTTACGTTAAGAAACTCCTTCAGCAGGGAATTGCTAACCGCCAATAAAGACCCATAATCTGCTAAAAGAAGTTGCGACTTTTATGTAAATACACAGTATGAATTTTTCAAGGCGACAGGCATAAGAAAATGGAGGATTCATTGCGACACTGTGCTTTCCTGCGGTGCATTTCCTTTGCAGTTGCAATGCTAACCCACCTCTTTTTTGATGATTGCATTAGGATTCATCAGAAAGGAAGTGGTATTCAATTTCCAAAAAAAGTGCAAAAATTTAAAGCTTTCAAGGTGACGTCATCATAACAATGTGTCCATCAAATACGATCTCTAGTAATCGGAAGCTGTTAGCTCTTTCTGCTTGTTGATATTCGACAGATGTATCGCAACGTACTGCAGCATGGCTGATATATTTTATAAAGAAGACATAAAGAACGCTATCAGTCGGATGAATGGTTTTTGCCGATTCGAATGACTGATTTACTAGAATAATAGGAAACAACAAAACCTGAAAGGAATGTCCTCTTATGAACTGAGCGTCGATTCGAAGATTGACCAGATGTGGACAACTTTTGAAAACCTGAATGTAATGATACGTATCAAAACCTCTAGCAACTCAGAAGATGGACCTCAGCAGTGACTATGCAATTAAGGAAATAATCAATTCCAATTTCAGTTTAAGCGCCCTAAAAATATTTGCGAAAACGTTCATATGACCTCTGGAAATGCGAGTAGAAGAGAAAACAGCCAAGCGAAAGATCACTGCAGAAGCAAGAAGCATTCATGAAGGATCTCATAAACACTACCCTTACTAGATAACTAATGGCACCGGGATCTCTTCTCGTGGATTAGCGGTAGCCGAAGAGGAATATAAACCGGGAATGATAGGAAGTCATGAACAAGCTGAAGAATAGGCGTTTGATGAAGGTCAGGAAGTAACGTCGGCGACAACGGAAATGAACTAACATCGATAAGATCAGCATCTCGTAGTTTATGGTGGTAACAGAAGAGAATGTCGAGTGAGCGCAACCTCCAGCACATACCCACAACACTTTTGATACTTGTTCGCCATTTCCACTGCGATGGCTGAAAACATTCCACTTATGAGACACTCCACACCGTCTTTCCATCTTCAATGGGACTGTTCAGAGGATAAAGTTACGATGCTATCTTTTTCAGTGATAAATCTTATATTGGCACTACAATAAAATTCTGTCTTATTCAACTAATGAATGCAAAAAGTGAGGTGCATTCCATTTCGATGCCCATTTATGAGATCTGCTGGCCATTTGTAAACATGGCACAACTTTAACATCTTACGCACCAGTTCGGTGATCGCAAGATTTGCCTGCAAAAAGTTTCCTCTGCAGAAACTCTCGATTGATTTTAAAAAGATTACAACGAAGGCTCAAATAAACCAATGCCTATCAGCTAGTTTGAAATAGCGGTGAGCGAACAATGTGGAAAAGGAAAACGATGGACCGCAAGGCATGAACGGTACAGATCGAGGTTGGCATATAGCAATTGCGCCCCGAATTGATTCATGAAAAGTTGCAGCCGCTCATCCGACAATGCATCCAACTCGTCCTGAAAATTATTCCCCACAATTGATAACACTCGCAATTAAATATGACCACAGATATTACCAGAACTGCTGCAACTGAACAGAAATCAAAATTGCAATAAGCAGAAAAAATTCTCCCAAATGATCGGATGGCAGCCTTAATTCCTTTAAAAAAAACGGAAGTGAAAACCACAGAGAGAAACTCAACTCGAGAAGAAAAGTTGCGAATTTCAATCTATCACAATGAAGCATTAGGAAATTAGCATCGCTGGATCAATGTATATTTGTGCCAAATGGCAAAATTAGTGCAGCAACGTTTGTTTCGCTCAGCACCTTTTCACTTCTTCAAATGATTGCCTAACAAACGTATGTACTATAATATAATTGCGTTTTCAAGTCAAAAAATCAATAAAAAGAAAGGAATCTCTCCAGTGATTATATGAGCCTGAAAATTCAACAATAACAGAAATACAAAAATAAACGGACACGATAAAATGAGACGGAAGTGATGGACGATCGCACAAGTCGGTGTAATCTCCTCTCAAGAATTGAAACATTCGCGACACGTTCTCGCACTGGCAGCATCGAAACAATTGTTAATAATACTTTGTCCGGCAAAGTGTTCAGGTAACAAAGCCTATAATAATCCTTATATATGCACACTTCCGCAGTCATATTTTACGGCTATTTACATAGAAATTTTGATGTTTGATTGATATTGATGTTTAAAGGGTTTTTAAGATGCTCGCTTTCCTATCGCTTCATCGAATGCGATCGCAGTTGAAATAAAATGTCATTTGCATAGTCTTATCCCAGATGGAACTATGCAGCTATATTTTTATGAGGACATCCAAAAGGTTTTTTTGTCATTTTCACTCATCCCCTCTAATTTTGACTATCAATTTTTGCCAATTTTAGGTCTTTGCTGAGAACAGAAGAAAAGTGTGTTTAACGGTTGGTGGCTAAGATGCGAATCATTACTTCAACAGTGCATAACTAGTTGTCCGTTAATTCGAAAAGCAAACCTTAATTTTTCTCATGAGTCTGCTAAGAAAAGAACTTATGAGAGCACCTATGACTTCGCTTTTGAAAGGATTGAAGTGAGAGCAGGGCAAACCAACAAAATTAACCATTCGATTTGTCGAAAGCCGATCTCCGCAAGTCGGCGATATCATATAAACGGCCAACTGAATAATACAAAGCACTCACAACTTTGCTCAAGTTTCCTTTGTATTGGTCAACTTAATTCTAGCATTCGGACATGAAAACTGACACTTTTCAACCGCTGTGATCGCTGCAGCAAGTTTATACCTCTGAATAAAATCAGAGAAAAATTACGGCTGTTTGAGCTCAGAGATGAGCGAAGTGAAGCCACATCGTAGAATGAGTTTCTGGATGCGATCGAAGACTGCTGCATTGCTACCACTAGGTAGAGGTCCACTCAGAAAAGCGAGTTCGCTCTCATCCAATTCTGCGCAGCATAACGGGAGCGCCGCAGATAGTTTAATATGGCGATCGCGCATCCCAACCCTAAAATACGACCCAGTAAGCCAACCAAGCGTTCAAACATATAATGACATAATGAATAAATATGTCGAAACAACTACAAGCCCTAATATCTCGTCCGAGACATTTACGAAAAGATGGGATGATACCACCTACAGCAAATGGGCAATCGGCATCAGGATGAAACAAAAAGCAACACAGCAACAAGCAATTGTGAGTTCGTGAACTTGTTTTCTCGAGAGAAAAGACTGCAACACCTTGCAAGCTAAACAAACTTTTGCATTTGTCAGGCTATTATGAGTTGTTCCAAAATTTTCATCCTACAGAACGCCCACTTCGCTTGTGTATTCAGTGACCTCAAAAACAGGTTCGACCCCGCAAAACACTTCTCCTCCCTTTCCGATCCTCTTCACATACCTTTCTGCTCCTTGGTCAACTATCTATCAGCTCTTTAGGCTATGTAACGAGGAAATGCTATGGCAGTGTTATTCTTCGCCAATGTTCACCAAATATGAAAGTCTCTCTTTTCTTTTTTAATTGTACAACAAAAAAAGATTTCAGTAGATAGAGAAGCACACAGCCAACATCTGCATCACGCCTCTCACGTTTATATGGTCTTATACACAGCCGCTGCACCATCCAAGCACTGACTTTACCTTTAAAACTCACTTCATATAACGGCAGCACATTTCAGCACGCTTCTACGTTATTTAAAAGGAACTCGGATGCAACACAACTCTTACAAATCAATGTAAATGGAACGGCCATTCAGAGGATAAGGAGAATATGAAAAGTCAACTGCACTTTATGTTGTTATATTCTTGGCCAGTGGGCAAGCTACCGTAGGCTTCAATAACGCGACACCACATCCTCATTTATACAGAGTTACATAAACCACAGATCTATACATATCTATACATAAAAATACATAAGTACTCAAATCTATACATAAAAACCGCAGAGTTCGTGCGCGAATATATTATCTCACTCGTTCCGGTTTGTGAAACTGTTTGCTCAAGTCTGAAAGACCAATGCCAAGAACGGTTGTGTCCACAATGTCCGGCGACGATCTCACGAAGGTAATCGAATCGCAGGTAACCATCACTCATGAGATCATACTTGCAGGAGATAGGTCGCAATGTAGAAACGATGCAACAACAACTGCTCGATAGGAGGCCGGAATTTAATAGAGAAGTGCTGAGTAAGCTGCTACTACATATATCCCACCTCCATAGCTGATTCCCTGCTGGCAACAGAGGAGGAGAAAATGCGGCAACGCGTGGTCGTACTTTGCGAAGTGAAGGAGTTTATTGCTCACACTGATCAAGACCTCGAAACAGCCGACGGCACAACGGTCAAAGAAATAATAGAAGAACTTGATGGCCACGTCCCTTCTCAAAACTTCTCTATGAAGGAAAAAGCGCCGCCCAATAAGGGCCGCCTTCTGTGTTACACAACCACCGAAGCGTGCTATACAGTGCAGATATTCCTCGCGTTCCAAGAGTTTTTTCGGTCATCCTATTTGAAGTATAGTGAACAGTTGTACGAGTTACAAGCAGCGAGTTGCTGACCGTTTCACGGTAGTGAAGCAGAGATTGCTGGGAAAAGCCAGTGCTCCCACTACGGAATAGGGTCTTCAGAGGCTTCTCAAGTCTGCGATTCTACGGGCAAGACTGCGATGTGGACCCAAACAATGTAAATGCGTCACCCACTAAAACAAAACGCTGCCCGTTGATATATCAGTTGCATTCCGCGATCAGTGTGGACTTTCTTCATAAACACCAACTACCACCTCAAGGTGCATGCTGCGCAACACAGTCAGAGCACCTTCTAGATTTATTTCAATGCACGTAGTAAGGTTAAAGATCTTCCAGAAAGTCCTCCTGGTCAAAACAAAGGCAGTTCTCGACGTCATTAGAAGGTCATATCTGACACGTTCAAAAGTGGGCTGCTTTCTTGCCGCAGGCACGTATCACCAAATATTTCGCCATGAGTATGAAGTTGAACAGAACGATAAGGAAGACGGACTATTTATATTTGCATATATGCATACTAGCAGTAATACACTAGCCTCCCACAAAAATATGTCCCGATCTCAAGGAGGTAGGATGGGTTTAGGTTCGGAGAAGCGTATATTAAGAAATACTACTGAAATGCTATACGAAAAAAGAGGTGATGTATCATCGCTGTGGTGCTGACTGACAATGATCCGATGAAGTCAAAAAATTGAGACCACTTCCTCAATGGAATTCTCTGTTCTTTCGTAATACAGCTTTCAACAAATAGCACAGCTCCGTCAAAAGTACCGAACTCGCAGTCCCAACACACCTCCACTTTATACGATCCCATGGGAAGTTATTTGGACATTGCTCGCAAACTCCTACACACAACAACACCCACGCTATTATATACAGATGCAGTAACAATATAACAGCCATCGTTTATTACACGCAACCCCTGAGACGAAAAACGTTGAAAGGATTTCTAGGGCGAAATATTACGAAAACTGAAAAGAGTTTATGGGAATTGTGATAAAAATCAATGCAGCAATTTAAAGAGCGATGGGGCTGATGGTGCTAAACTAGTGGGGAGGTGTTGTCCGTATTCGAGGTTCTAATAACAACGTTCAAGGGAAAATCGGGCTCGCAAAAAAGACCTTTTCCGCGCTGGTGATAAGCTGATACTGCAACGCTGGAAAAAAGCGGGAACGTTGTGGGCATTCGAACAGCTAAGATGAGGATTTAAAATTTCAGGTAGTCTACATGGGTGATGTCCGCTAGATAAAACTGACTTAGAGGTGACTACCTGCGCAGTTTAACTACAGCTGCTATAGAATGTCCCATTAGTGATGGTACTGTGGAACCTGTGTGTGCAGTAACTGATCGCAAACATTTATGTGGTCACTCAGAAACAGTCTGCTCCATGATTCGCGGGTTTTTTCAGCAGTCGCCGGCATAGCGAAGTTTCAGAACATCGAGATGACGGCCAATTCGAGGAGTACTGCGGAAGGTAAAACGGTCCAAAGATGGCCAAAGATTGTCTTAGGTCCTAATCAGCGACCCTCGTGCTCAAACGACGTAATCCCCACGTTGGACTCTCCAAACTCGTCCAGTGTCATCACCCATTCCCGTCAGTAGCGTTTTGAAAGATGCAGTCTTACATATGCAAAAACGCATCAAAAGTGGACTGTGGATTATTCTGCTTGGGCGATTTATGCGGATCGCTGAAATACTATGCACTCTCGAAAGAGCATCGAAAACAATATCACAATCATTAACAAGCAGAAATAAGAATAAGTTACCGAATTCCCATATAACATGCAAGTGCAACGAACCTTGAGGGATGCAGACGTGTCCGGTCCAAAGTGCATATTGGAATGGGGTATAAGCACTTGACGGCACTATCGGAAGCAATCAGAAACGAACAAAAATTTGCATGTCCAAATTCTTCTGCTAAGACATACCTGTCGCATTTCAACGTTGCGTTTGGTGCTCTTTTTTAAACCCAAAAGCGCATTGCGAGGTTTCGTTTCTGCTGCGTCGATGTTTTGTGGCTTGAAGAAATTTTATGTCACATATCGAGGAAGTTATCGCGTCTCGACAACATTTTTAAAGTCTTCACTTACAATCGCTGAGCTCATTTTATAACGAATGCTTGTGTTACGGTTGCACATACGGTGCCACAAATACCGCTGTGAAGGGGTTGTTATAAATTGTGGAAATTGCTGGCACCAGCAGTTTGCTTTGTCGATTTCTTCTTCAACTTCCGTGGGGAGAGAATACGGAGAAGGGAAGACCCTCCTGATCAATATTTTGTATTAGAGGTAATAAATTTTGCAATAAGTTTTTAACTCATGAGACTCTAACAAGCAGTTTCTCGAGCAGCACATACAAAATAGAAGACTCCTTGCTGCAGTTACAGAGCGACGAGAGGTTGAGAAACACTGACGGGAAAGTGGAAGGAATTGCTATAGGGCTGTGTCAGAAACACAAACTGCATAAGATGTAAACTGAATACTGTAAAGTTGTCTTTGCCCTCCTAGCGAAATCAATAAACACTGTGATTGGGTGCGTAACTGAANTGTCTTTGCCCTCCTAGCGAAATCAAAAAACACTGTTTGGGTGCGCAACTGAGGAAAAGTGATAGGCTTCCACGTCCTATTCTTTCCTGTATACCAGCCGAAATTGATGGGAAAGATTGGTGTCAATATGTGGGAGAACATGGCAGCCGAACGTAGGAGGGGAGGTGAGGAAGGGAGGAATAAGAAGTCAAAGGGTTCTCCTTCACCTTGTTTCCGGTCCGTGATTGGTGTTTCCTTCCTTGAGGTTAATTTTCCAGTTGGTCAGAAACTTACGTTCCTGCAATCAAGAAAATATTATACGTGTTCCCATCAACACGCTACGGCAGTAAAACGCTGGTTGCTATCAGTTACTTACGGTCAGACCTCTCCCTGCTGTGCTGCAGAAAGGGATAGTGCATATGCGCTGAGAGGAACTCACTCATCTGCAAGACTTACTGCAAAGCTTCTTCATATGCACTGGAAAACGCACCGGCGTTTCTGGATTCACTGATCTCTACTTGCTAAATATGGCTCAATTTAGCAGGTACAGATAACCTCTAACGACAGTTTATACCGGCAAGTGAATAAATACCGAAATCGTTACTCCTTGGAGGTGCGTGACAAAAGATAATTGAGGAAGAAATGAGAGGGAGAGAAATATGGAAGTACTATATGAAATAGAAGTTACAGTGACAAATGAAATTCAATCCAACTCGCAGTGTTGAGGATGAGATTTCCGAGGTTTTTATATGACCCTATTCATCTGAGCATGCACTCTTCAACAAATCTGTTCAAGGAACGATAAAAAACACCCATGCGGATCGAGAAGAACAAGTAAGGTTGACGAAAATGTAAGTAAATGGCGGTGTTGGAGAGCCTGAAAATGGGGAAGAAGCGCAAATAAGGAAGGAGGTTCTACGATCATCCAGCTCTATTTTGCAAAAAAGTTGATTAAAGAAAAGATAACCTCTCGCATTACAAACGAAGATGGCTGGCGCAATGAATTCAAAACGTCTTTTACACTTTTCGAGTCAGTCAAGCTCTCCACAGTTTCTGCAGGTAATTAATCACTTGTCAGGTATGCAAACCTCCGTAGACATAATCCTGTCAATTTGAAACCATGAAGCCTCGCCTTCTGTTATCTCCCAACAGCTCATGCCCATCTCTATAGCACACGGATCAATAGCTCGCAAGTAACCTCCTCCCCACCCGTCCCACCTCCCCATCCTCCCTCCACCTCAACCAATGCATGCCTGTCTCCGGAACCTGCCGACTACCATCCCACATTCAAACACACAACTTATGCGTCCATAGCCCACTGTTTACCTTACTTACTTACTTACCCAATCCTCGTTCGTTCCTAGATTTCCTCGGGATCAGGGTTTGTGCAGAGTCTTCTCCATCTTGGTTGACCGAAGGCATCTTCCACCGCCAGGCCAATCTTTTCCATGTTCTGCTTGATGGTGTCCAACCATCGCCTCATGGGTCTCCAGCGAGGTTGCATACTGCTTATCATCTGAAGCTAAAGCCACCAACAGTCTGCATTCCACAGCTCAACCCACTACTTCGCACCACGTCACACAATCTCACCATAACCCACCACACACCGTCTACATCCACCAGCCGGAATATCGAAACATCGAGAAAGATTACTCTATCAAATCCATCAAACCGAATTTATGAAATCAGTTTTCGCGAACTCAAAATTAAGCCGGCACAGCTCTGAACTGCCCTTCAAAGATCTCTCAGCAAAACTTCCGAGGTTCCTTTGGGGAAAATTCGTTTCGTAAGTTTGATCGGTGAAATATGCAGGACAGAGAACAAAACGCGACCTCTGCTTGTTGTACAAGAATCTTTTTGCTTTTGTTCATATTGACCATCGTTCATATTTCGTTGTTACGCAGCACACGAGGTCATCGATGTAAACTGCGCCAAACCAGATCACATGGAATGACTACGAACTCGTTCACCAACAGAGATACTAATCTATGGAATTCCCTTCCTTCTGAAACTGTATCCTCAACAAGCGTTCATCATTCAAAAGAAGAATCAGAAATCGTCGTTCAGACTTGATGATGCATGACGCTGACTGGCGACACCCCTTTTTGGGACGTTGCTCACTTCATTTGTACAAGAAAGATTGAGCACATATGAATTTCCGAGTACTTCCTTCCTTTCACTGTATATTCTATTTTACCTTGTTGTTCTTTTGGTTTATAAACTGCATAGTTGTAAATGTTTTTATGGAATATTTGTGCATTGATTTGTTTGCGAAGCAAACATTTCATCAACTAAGCTATCAAATGAGACGAAAATCATTTCCAATGAGATTCTTCGTCAATTTTCGATTTGAATGGCTTCTACCGAGCAGGTTCATGTGTGACGTGTTCATTCCATGAAGGCTGCCATAAAAAATTCTGCCGTATGTTCCTGTAGTTCCATGCACCTGTATTTGCACAGCGCATTTCGACCATATCATGCCCATATGTCTATGTATGTGCGTGTCGGTAGTTTCGACTTGGGGACCTAGCATTACGGAATTTGGTATTGATGTGCGGTACGCCAGGTGATAGCAGAAGCATTCGCGGTATTATGAGCGGCAAAAAGTTATTGCTTATGCCACTGTCAGTTCGATTCATCAATGTCGAAAGGTGTTTTGTACATTCGTAGACAAATCGACTCGCCCATAAATTCGCATATGATTCACTTGCGGTCAGGTAGAAAAGAGTGGAGAAGCTCATCAGAGGTTGGCCCGTTAACACATTTTAGCAGTTTCATTCACTGAACCGAGCAGATTCATGAATTGCCAAGAAATAGTGTGCGCAATGATGCATTTATAATCTGAGTGTGTTCACTATCCTGCAAGTGTTCAACAAAATGTTCATTACACGAAGCTCTGACGTCATTGATTTGCAAGAACACATCATGTTTTCATATGTGTATTTGTCTGTTCGTTTGCGTCGGTAATCACTCAAGTTTGAGTTACTCATGTTGACCCATCAAATTCGAAATCAACTTACAAATATTTCAATGCGAAAAATGCTTCATGCATCCTGTATCGGTCGCATTAGGCAAAAAACGAGTCTCTTGAAGAAGATATGCTTGCTGCTCAGGTTTATTTAAACAGTAAGGCATTGTGCCAGATCGTCTGGCTTGCTTTCCCGCTTGTCTTCTATTCACGCCAATGTAAAATCGAATCCAACTGCTGGTAGAATGCGTGTAAATTTTAGGGACGTTTAGATGACTATGACTCCTTTGGATATTGATGGATCTGATGAAATGATGGTGTAGGAGGCTATCTTTTGATCGCAATACACTCAGCAAATTTTGTCGCTCTAGCTTCAATGATCCTCCAATTGACGCTGCCGAAGAGGAATATGGATGCACACACATACAAACGAAAATGATGCCACCTCAAGGTTGCAATAACACAACTTCTGTAATTTATTATAGGAACAAGTCATCGTAGGAGATTTGCACTCGTTTTCTTTTGCTGGCAACTGAAGAAGAGCACCTCAGTGCCGTCCTTCTTTTTTCCCTGAAGTTGGCATCACACGCCGCCTTTTTAGTATTTCGCTGCTGAGGTGAGCTACCGAGTCATTGTTTGATTGGCAAAGTAAAAGCATCGTTCTCTTAAAGAACGACTTTCTTACCATTTGACAAGAAGTCGTTCAGGCGATGCAGTTAGGTGCTTAAATTAAGCGTTGAGCGAAGTACATAAATGTTTTTGCAAATAATAGGGTGAAGAGGGCTGTGAAAGAGGAACATAGTATGAAGCGGTTGTCGTTGAGGGATAATAATGAGGGGATATGTCCGAGTGATACGGTTTGAAGGTGCTGTGGCGGGCGAGTGGCTATACTTTGTTAGCATCATTCGATTTGCTCGTTAGCAAGCATGGTCGCATGATGCGTAAATTCGGAAACGCGACTCGGTGTGTATATGATTTCCTCTTGATGTTGTTTGCTCGACTCTCCTTACCTCTTTCAAATTAGAAACGAGACAGCGCACATAGCAATAAAAACTTCAGTGGCACTCATATTAGCTTCTTCAGCTCTCTAGAATGACCACGAAACTCATTCCAATGTGAAAGGAATTGTGAAAACTTTCGTAAAAATCCGCCAACGAATGGATTGAGCATATCGATCTTTACAATGGCTCTGCGATTTGATTCCTGAATGAGTGCGAGTATTTCACGCACTCGACACATGGCTTGCACTCTCTAACAAACAACTAAGTTCAAATCAGCACGTCCTTCGAGTGTATTCCTTCTTGTTCTAAGTAACTTGTATGTTGATGTTTCACATGATGTGAAATATTGAATCATCCCCGATTTTGATCAAATGAATTTCACAATTTGGACAAAAGAACGATGCGTTCGAAATAATAAATTGACTCTCGAAATCGATGTCGATTTTCAAATGCGGAATAAATAATTAAAGCAGCAGAAATTAACAAAGGCAAACGATGGAGTTCACTAAATCTCGATGATTTTATAAAGCTGGACATTGTGCAGATGCGTGCAAAAGTGCGTAAAAGAGGATAACGAAGCGAATGTTCGACCTATTGCTGTGTTCGCTTGCTGCCTTAACACAGCAGCAAGAATAAGAACAAAAAGGTCGTCTATTGTTAAAGTCCTAATATCACTGCTCTTGAATAGTAATTCACGACAGTCTCTCCCATCAGCTCGAGGCAAAAGAGAAATGCGTCGATTCCGCTTGTTCACCTCATCGTAGACATGTGATTGGAATATATATGAGTATCGTT
Organism: Toxascaris leonina; assembly: GCA_022844705.1. Classification (NCBI taxonomy): domain Eukaryota; kingdom Metazoa; phylum Nematoda; class Chromadorea; order Rhabditida; family Ascarididae; genus Toxascaris; species Toxascaris leonina. The sequence goes on along the minus strand of JAARMF010000903.1, from coordinate 45,325 downwards.
GGATGGATAGTGCATTGCGATGGAGAAGTCTAATGCGACTATGAACAAGAACATTAGATGTTCCGTTTGCCCCAGAGAGATGACTTGTTGGTGCTTGTGCTTCCAAGTGTTGCATTTAGTGCTTCATCAATCAACCAAAACGTACTTTATTACCGATACCATCTCCTCGAGTTTATCTTCAGCTTTGCGTTGCGATGCTTTTTCTTCACGTTTGCTCATCTTTCACTGCATTGAATTATATAATTCTTTGTTAACACGACGCCAACATTCTTTTACTATTTTTGATTCACTGCATGAATAGGATGATATGAAACATCTTTGAGGGAACTGAATGCTTTCATAAGACTTCGACTGTCATCGAATTCAAATATTACGACCTTTGAGGAATAATAAATAACTGCAATTTGTTTGGGCTATACAGTAGAAGAACGAATAATGCTCTGCTGTTTGTCGCTCAGAAGAACGCCATCGACGAATCTTACTCTGTGGAAAGACAACAGTCTTATTCAAGTTAAACGTTACACTCACTTAACCATCTCCAGTGAGACATATGAAATATCCATCAAATTTGTCTCGATTGTTGTCACATTTGTGCTTTCTGCATTTCAGCCCTCCCCAATAGACGTTGGCCACCTGTTCAAAAAGAACTCCCATAGTTCATTCTGTTATGAAGTTATGGTTGCAAAAATTGCAAGTTTAAAAAATCATTTTCAAACGCCACCACATACACTGTAAACTAAATTGACTTGTGGATTTCAAGGCATTTTCAAAGAACGGCATGTCAGTCTAAATGACATCTGTCACTATAAGCCTCTAGATTCGGGGGGGGGATTCCCCCGGATAAAGTCCTGAATTCCAAGACGAAATTAGAGGCACTTGAATTGCAGAAATCCCGAGCAAAATTTTGTTGGAGTGTCCAACTGCACTCTAGCCTACTCAGCAGATCTCACGGCCGTCGTTTCTGTGATGCGCCATCTGAAAGCACTCTATATTCAGACATATTAATAAAGATTGACATGGCATCGCATTAGTGCTCCTTTGCAAAAATTTGCTTAAAATTTACAAAAGAGGAATTTAGTTTTTGTGTTGTGCTTTTTGCTTATCTGTTGTTTTCTCAAAAATGTGACAGGTTGGGCTAGTTCAACGGTTGTTGAGCGGTCGTGTCTACTTTCGCTTTGCTCGATGCGGTGATGCCTGCGAATATGTTGAATAAGCATATGCGAACCAACAATCGGCGAAATCCACCACGGTGTGATTGGGGTTGGAGGTGGCCCGCTAGCAGTTAAAAAATGGTCACAATACCCAGTAATAGTTTCATTTCACGACGAGTAGGTCCGGCGCAAAAGACCGCACCCCCTAACCGTGGAAGAAGAAAGGCTAGGAGAAGGGAACTCCGAATAACCGAAACCTACGTTCCGAACAGGCCGGCCATCAGGCGATGTACTAGCGTCCACAGCAATGTGGAAAGTAAGATACGTTGCAACGTCTGCATTGCGTTGCTTGGATGCGGCAAGCTCAGGATCGCGGAAGATGGCAAAATAGCCGGCTGCATCGATGGAGAGAACGACAAAATCGGTGATATCACAGCTGTTCAAGGTATTCAACGTTAGGTTTGACCGGCGTCTAGATTCAATCGGACAAACACTTAGCACACGACGATCGAATCTCGCCACCGGGTTTATCAGTTTTGATTTGCAACGATGCAGTAGTTACAGGATGTGGAACTTTAAAAAAGAGAATTCGCTCGCTTTGCTTAATTTGGTTTCGCAATCACAACTATTTTTTTATACGGACGCTTAAGGTTGTGCTTTTTTCCGCTCCCGTAGATCAGACAGTCATTGGCGATCAACAAACAAGTTGAGATTCCATCTGATAACAATTTCGACACGAAAAAATATTACCGTTTCCTCGACAATCTAAGTCGCTTTCAGTTCGCTTGAGTGCTTTCAGTGCAAACAGTGAGGTCTATAAAGGAGTGGAACACCGTTCCAACAAGGCTGAAGCAAGAAGCGCTTTCCTAACCAGTTTCATGAAGTGCTAACCAAAAAGCAATAAAAATTTGCGAAAAGCTCTCGAATGTGCATTAACTGATCAGACCAAAGTATTAATCTTTGAAAAAGGATTCATTCTCGCAATCCAATCGATGCAAAATGCACACAAATTTCCCATATTTAAGTGGTCGCGTTCAGGATTACATAGATCAACTCATGAGTTGGTATAGGTTTAGCGCTTCCTCCTCTCGCCTGCGCATCATTCATGAGCTGCAATTGTTTGGTCAGGTTTATGTCACAAAGTGCAACGCGAGTCTGAAGTCTCAGAAGAAGAGCTGGAAAGAATCATTTTCGCACTGCGAAAACACGTATTGAGATTGTGTTATGTCGAGACTAGTGACCAATCAAAGAGATGACTCAGCAATTAAGTTGTATGGTTACCGCAAGGACAAGTATAGTTTAACCTCATCTCTAAAAGCCCATGATGTGACATCAGCGCTGTAGCGCACCCCAGCTAATTTGAATGCCTCGTTGGCAGACAGCTATCCCGCGCAGTGACTGTTTAAGTGAAGTGACGGTTTGGAAGTCAGGCGGTCAAAGAACAATATTTCGCCTTTGTCTTCCTCGTTATCTTATCCTCCATTGCGTTTTGCATCGATGGGTTACGCTTCGTTCTGAATTGTTGGATAGACTTTATTATAAGCTTTCTTGCAGAGTCATGATGTAGTTCCCTCCAGCTCAAAAGGCGTCTGCTTTGTTTGCTGCGATAATAGCACTGCTTATAACCTTCCTCTCTGATTGTTTTTAGCTTGACTGCACTGTCTTTGGATATGTCCCCCCTCTAGCATTAGAAGACAGTCAAACGCATGGGGCCGTGGAGTCGCCAACAATGGCACGACTATTACGCGATGACGCACTCATAGAGAGAAGAGCGTCTTTTTCAGCCGGTAAACCGGATGTCGAGTCAGGCTGTCACGAGATTGAGGGTCATTTGGCAACTACAATACAGCACCTACGACTTGCGTCAGTGATAGCTGGACAGCTCTTTGCTAGCCGCCACCTATTCAACTAATGGGGCGATGCATACGAACGCCCTCAACGCGTCGAGCGATTGGTATGCAACATTGACGCCAGCGGCAGTGTATATTCAGCGAAAAGTTGCTGAAGATGGAGTGTCGGCTGTGTTGCGATCGCCAAGAAGGGTGGAAAAGAAGCAGGAAGTGCTTCTAGCGTCGTTGGCTGAGCGTTTGCTCGGCCCAAACAAATACGCACTGCTGCTCGGTGCATCGTGCGCCATGTTGCAGCAGCCGCAGCAATTGCAGCACCACCATAGCACCATCACCTTCAATCAATGTCTTCCCGTCTCTTTTCTCCTTCCGAGCTCTCCCATCATCTATGTGTGTATGTATAATCGTCATCGTTGCCGCATGAGGCACAACCACCATCTCCCTCATGCCCCTTTCTTGCGCGATGGCAATGTTCGCTTCAGCGGCGGCTTTTCATTGCCGAACGATGTCACCGCCTGCTGGTTGTGTTCAAATTCATTCGGTGCCGTTATAACTCCGCTATTTGTGAGCATCGCCGCCTGCTATTAGAGTCGCTGACGGTCCCTCAACGAAGCAATACGAAAGCAAACAGCATTGCTACTCATTGCAACCGAAGAACACTTCAGTACTTGCCGCGCCTCATAAAATGTCGGCCGTTTCGAATGCTTCCGCGCCACTCACTTTCTAGCTAGCCACCATTAGCGCACTTCCACTCATCCAGAAAGTGCCTCCCATGTGTTTATGCTTAGAACTCTTCGATGGCTAACAATCATGCCACACATACACACACACACACACACACCACGCAAATATGAGGCGCTTCTTGTGGTGCGTTGACTCGTTGATGCGTGCATAGCTGTATGTGTGTGTCTGATGGACGTATATATGCATCGTAAGTAAACTAGTTAATGGTGTGCCGTATTGAATCGACGTATCATGGGCATACCGGTTTGTTGTGGTAATGGCGCGCAAGACGCGCAGTGAATTTGAAATATTCACCTGGCTCAGCATATGTTCATGTGATGAATGTGTGGCACAGTGTATGCGCTGTGTAACACATATACCTTGTAAACTATATACATGGTCAATTAATTAAGAGGTCTTCTTTTGGTTTATTGAGGCATAGATATCCAACAAGTAGGACTGCGATGTTTACAGAATGCATTTTCGATCAGTGTGGAAGCAAATAGGCGAGACACTTCAGTACAAGCTTTGACGTATCTTAGCAGTGACAAAAGCCTTCGAATATCACTTGTTGAGAGTTCTGATCTTTTCTGAGGTAACAGTTCTTAAATCCTCTTTGTACACATCTCTATGGGTTTGTCGCAAATTTTTGCATTTTGCATAACTGACACCAAATTTGTGCGCTAAGAAACGTTGAAAACACAGTTTATTGTCGTGCTGCGTCCGTCTGTGTCCGCGTGCTTGGCAAGCAAAGCTCGGAACACATACACGCATGAAGTCATCATCACTCTTGTATTGAATTCCGATCTCTAACACGCATCACGCATCTTTTTGAAGCATCTGGTCAACTGTAAAAGAATGCTGTCGCGGATTTGTTTTATTATTCGGCTTAATTATGTGAAATCACTATCGAGTGTGACAGTATGTTTTAATAGACCATAATGTTTTACATGCAAATCACCCTTCAAAACATCAAATTTTGCTATCGTATATCAGTGCTGATGTTATTGTTCTTGCTAAACGAAGTGTAGTGAACAGAATTAGAACCAAAGGAATAATGAGTGTTTAAATGGACATTAGAAAGGTCGATTTGATGGACCACATTAGAAGGGCCAAGAATCTCGAGACATAGAGTTTACTGAAATCAGAAGTCTTCTTTGGTCGAAAAGATTCGAATTCGAACGAAAGGGATATAATTGACGTTCATAATAAATAAAAGTGATTTCGGCGACAGAACGTAACCGGATTCAATGTAAAACACTCGTTATTGCCTGCATCTTAAATAATAAGTAAATAATTGTTTAGGCTGGGGAATGCTTTGTACATGAAATTAATGTGGCGTTTTTTGCTGCTTTCAGAAAATGTACTTGTTTCTTAGTGAAGAAATTCAACATGCTGCTCACAGATGCAGTTGCACGATTAAAACTCTACTGACAACTAGAAACCGTAAGCAGTATATTAACATGTCGGTAACGGTTACCTGGAGGGAGTGATAGAAGAGCAGAATAAAGGACCTATTAAGTTTAAAAAAGTCGCCTAGCGAACTCTTCTTCGAGATGACAAATGAGCAGTGAAATGCCTATTACTGATTATAGCTTAAATAAGGAGTAGTTGCTAATTCGTAGCAATGAATGATTAGTGCTAAGTATGTAATGGGTGTCGCAGTGATCTTGATAAGAATGCCTCAGGCTATGTATGAACTCGCGTGACGATGTGCTGCAGTGATATTCAAGTGAACCGCGCTCTACTCTTTCCTTTCCCTTTGCCATATGGCTTGACTACATTTGCATCTTGGGTAAACTCCGCCGCTTGCGAAAGCATTGTCTCGAACACTGCCAGCATGAGATAACATGGCGGTTTGATACCTACAGAAATTGGAATGTTTTCGAATTTTAGAATTTATGGAGTCTGCTTCCAAATTGTCGGATATCCGAATATTCGTTGGTCGATTGAACGGAGGTGTGCATCGTGAGAGCAATGCAAGACGGATGTCGAGTTGCCTTGTTTGAGGCATTGTCGACAGTGCTCACTCGCATATTGAGTACCGCCTGTGAACACGCAATCGTCAGTAGGTCTATTCAGAGCTCCGTTACAACCGGCAGCGCAGCAGCTGATACGAAACGTTTTATACAGCTAACTAAAATGAAGTAGATGTCAGAACCGCATAAGGATGTGAAAAATTTGTTTTTGGTCAGACGATAATTCCGACTATGATGATACTGTATCCACGATACGAGGATCCTTCATTCTTTCGAAAATGCATAGCCTAAAAAGCAATGAGTTTTGAAGCATCGTGGTCTATGTTTGAAAGAATATATTGCTTTAGAGGTAATCAAATTGCCACAGAACTTGTTTCATTTTACAACAAACGATGTGTGAAGAGGTTCGTGCGACATATGCGCTTCCTCAACTTCGTTTTGAGTTGAGAGATTCGTCAATTACCAACAAATAATAAATTATGCATTCATATTTTTGACGTTTTGCTAACACACAACGCAAAGATGTCTTTTAAAAAACATTCATTCTTCAACTCGAGCTGTAGGATGCTACTTGGTTAGTGTGCAGATCTTTGAGCACAACTTTTTATGACTAGTTTGGGGCTCATAGATCAATTTAGAATCTGGTACACATTGTAAACGGGAGGCAGTTACATAGAGCGGTTTAGGGCAAAATAAGATTTTTATTTGGACTAGGCACACACGATTTGATTTCATCGAACGATTTTCCAAAGTGGAGCGTTGGCAAATCCTTTAAAAAGTGCGCTCAGCTCTAAATCGTGAGAAAAGTTCACTCTGCGCTGACTGAAACATGTTTCTTTGCTTGTATATTATTGAGAAGCTTGAATTATGGCAAGCAGTTTGGTGTATTTGAAATGAGGAGTGATTCTCCTCTGATGAACGACAGAGAAAAATGCGAGTTCCTCGCGGATTGTTTTTCCGATGTTTTTAAGAGGGAAACATCACTTCCAGTCGTCAAGACGCCTTCAGCAATTTGCAGCCGTTTTCATCAATGTGGAGCCTGTTTTTGAAGCGATTAGAAAATTGGTTTGTGAGCTTTCTGGTAGCGCTGATGAAATGCTGTCCAATTTCATCAAGAAAAACTCCCATTTCCTTTCATAGTTTTTGAGTATGCCTATTATATACAGAATTGTTGAAATGGAGTTTTTTATGTGCTAGAGTTCATCATCACTGAGAGCAGATTCTTTCTACCCCTTTTATTGAGAAGTTCACCGTCGCACTTTTTAGATCAATTTTCATGCGGTTATTGTTAAATCTTCAGTCTTGCAAGCGTTACCAGAAATTCCGTGCCCAATGATCTGCTGTCCAGTAGAACTCTTCGTCCTCTTTAATGTGGTCGAATGTGTTCTCGTTCAACAGTTTCCCAGTTCGTATCTTGCACCGGATGTCGTTGTTTAGTAAACATATTCAAACAGAAGCAGTTTATTGAGACTGGGCTAGGTTGTTTAGTGTGGTCAGCTATGCAAATCTTGCGTATAAATCAAGAAGGTGGGATGTTAGCTCGTTGCTCGAATGGATTGAATGCTTCTTTGTAATCAAGCTTTTGGAGCGAAAATCGTTACAGAACTTTCCATAAGCAGTATGATCACCAAAACTATTGAATAAATGCAATGTTCTTTGACCACCATTGTTTTCGCTATACGTAGATGATATATGGACTAGATTCTCGAGAACGTGCAAGCTTTTTGCCGAATACTTCAAGATCAACCCCTCACTTCGAGTTCCATCCATCGATCACATTGTTCTACAGACATATTCAGACAGGACGCAATTCAACAAAACGCAAGGCATTCATTGAATATGGTGTTCGGAATGTTGTTTTTGAGGTAATGTAAGAAGTGGATTTTGATCGTTATTGTGGTGAAATAGTTTACACGCTATGCGTAGTACAAATTGCATTCTGAAGATAGTGCGTCAACTTTCTATTCAATACTCAGCAATCAGTATTCGCATAAGTTTCCATCCAATATTGAATATTTCATCGGCACCTTATAAGCATTCACTGTGGAACGTGTGCAGACGCATTTCACCTTGAGAGTATTAGGGATATTATATAGTCCTGCTTATAGATCTACCTTCAAATTTTTCGATATCCGGAGCTGGGGGTACCGGAGCATTTTTGACTTAGGTCTGTATTTCGAATTTGTCAAATGATTCACCCCTATTATTTTCAAATGACCGTTTCAAGTGGACTCTAAAAAATGCTCGACGTATGCCTCCTCTCGATAACGCAGTGCACTCCTTGCAGTTCCGAAAATGTTCGCGTATCGGACACACTACCAGAAAATATTGCCATTGCCACAATGTGCTTGCGTTTATTCACACTGTAAAGTTCAGATCTGCGCAGTCTTGCCAGTGTAACGCATTGCTTGGTTGACTGCAGTCAGCAATTATAAATTATCCATGTCTATTCCTTCTCATCCAAATATTTACTCGTGTGTATATCTCATTACTTTTACATCCAAACACTTTTTTTACTCATTCGCGTGTTAACCGACTGACTGAATTAGTGCTGACATTCTGTCGTCTTTTGAATAGTCTTATTGAAGTCGTACTTTCTGTGCATTTCCGAATGGCACTTTTTCACATATTGTTGATGTTGTTTTGCATTCGTTCCAGTCGTCTCCCTTTCGTGGTGCTTGCAGTGGCGTTGTCATCAGCTGTATTGTGGTTGAAGAGTTCGCCGTGGTAGGCGGCTGGCTGTATTTCCTGAGGCACGTCTTGTTCAGTTAGCGCTGAAGTTCAAGAAAGCTGACCTGGATTCCCGTGGCTTCCTAATTTGTTGTCCTCTTAGCGATATTTAGGTTTTTTTCTATTTCGTTTTGTTGACTGTAGGCGATTTCATATTTCCTTGACTTATGCTGGACAATCGCAAGGCGTTCGCTGCTTGTTGTTTTTTGGATCAGCTGTTTTACCGCACTCATTACAATCAATAAATTATTTCGCATTCATAAACAATCTTTCACATCTCGTTTAGCAACAATTTCGTTCTCCGCATTGCATGATCACTCACCTATTAACTTACAAATAAGTGAGTTTGTCATGGTGCATATCTCCATGTAGATTTAAAGGCTTCTTTAGGCATGATGAATTATCGTCCTTACACGTTGAAACTGTGAATAGAGTTTGAGCATTTCATTGCTTCGCCCATATAGAATAGTAGAGGCTCAGTGTCAGTATTAGGTGATTGCTGCAAACGAATGTTTCGGTGTATGAGTACATGAGCTATAGGAATCTATACGAGTGGTTAGTGCTCATCTATTCAGTTAGCGATCGCTGACTGTCATGAGCATCCGCTCATGGCTGGCAGAAAACAATCATTTCTTGATCCATAAACTCGAAAGAATCGTCTGCCTTCCCCAGTCCATCGTTGCCAGTGTTGTAAAGGGAAGCGCATTATCAGAGTTCCCTCGTGTGTTCTCATCACCCATCTTTTCAATACTCGTTCGCTAGATATCGCAGCGGCAGTCCAACGCTAGTTAAAACTGCTACAGAGGGGCATACAAGAGAACTAACTAGTCGCACCTACGTAAACAGGTATCCATATATGCACAGACGCAGCCTTTGTTAATAATGCACTTTGCACAGGCAAATTTGGAAAGTTGTGTAAAAAGGAACTCTTCGTTGATTATGTTCTCGGAATTAATATATCGCTAAATGATCTATAATGACCCACTGCCCCCAAAATTGTTCTATAATCAGTTTACATTATACAGTGAATGCTCATTATCGGCTTGGTTTCTGAACTTTTTTTGCACTTCTACATCACAGTGCTTGACTCATCTTGTAGAATGCGAATAACTTCACTACGAATCGACAGAACTTGAATGTTAGGCCTAAACGATTTGATAGAAATGAACGGAACTCGAAAGTTCTGATTGAAATTAAGTTCCTATTTTATGTTATTTGTGAAAACAAGCACACATTTCTGATGCATGAGAGCTTGTGGAAACTGACGTTTTGTGAGACATGAGATGGAAGCACACATGGTAGAAACAGATTTTTACTGACAGAGGCACACGTCAAACAAGATCGACTATGTTCGAAAACGTTGATAGATACCAGTGAAGCTAATCATGAGTGTAGTTTCACAAACAAAATCGAAGTTCTTTGCAATTTTTGGGGTGGAAATTACCACACTAAAGTACAGAAAAAAGCTGCATTGCTCTGCTACATACATGAGGTTATTTTCATCAGAAATAAGCTGCATAAACTTTTGCAACTTGGAGCACTGCTCGAAGTCGAGTGTCATTTTGTCGACCGTCTTCCCTATTATATTTGTTTGGCGATCTTGTCCGCTGACGTATTCTTTTACCGACTGTCTCCCTTATTATATTTGCTGCTGCGAACGGCAACGATGTCACGATGTCATTGTTGGAGATTATGTGAACCACCGAGTCCTTTTAAAATGTCACTGCCAATACGCCTCGAAATGGTGCGTTAAGAGAATTAGTTGACCCCTAGCTGCCTGAGAGCGATGGTGAAGCGCTTTCAGCCGTTTAGTCACATACCATTTGAGAAGATATAGGAAAAAGAGAGAAGACGCCAGATGGGAACAGCCGTCATCCTTGTGCTATAGCAATGGGCAACCAGTGGCTCGTTCATAATGCAACGAAAATTGCGTGAACGAGGGCATCAACAGTTGCCCGTTCGCTTCATCTGAAAGCGATTTTTTTCGGACGAACACATCGTTTATATGCGCACAAGTCGCATTTCAACTTCCTTCGATTGTTCATCCGTTCGTTGCACAATTTTTATAAGTTTTAACGTTATTTTTAAACATTATTTTACATGAGATATAAAATTTACGGTTGCAACTTTAGACTTTACGAAGGACTTTATTGCTTGAGATGCGTTCTATCACAGTTGTAAGGATTCAGACACAGTTGTCGAAGATTTGCTGAGAACAGCACTGAAGCGACAACTCTGTTTCTTCTGTTTTATCGGTTTTTCACATAGCTATCCTTCCTCACCAGGCCGAGTTGCTAATTGATGGGAATCCATCTGCACGCAAAACGCTGTCCGAAATTTCTATCGGTGTACCCATCAAATTTCCTCTCGGAGATGCTCTCGAAGGGGCTTTCGAAGGGGCAAAAATCGTCTTTCAACAGGACTTGAGCATACCATTGATAATTACGTAATATGATGGACATGGATATGAAAGGTTAATGTTACGACGGTTAAAGGTTTCGACTGCTGATTGCTTGAAATGTTGCACTTGATGCACTCTTAGAGACCTTTCATGATATTATAGATGGTCGAAGTTTAAGTGAATACCTCCGTCTAATGTGCTAAAATGTCATTGATTTCTTTTCCACAGCACTTTGCCTTAGAGAGTAGTCTCAGTCTTGAGTAATTAAAACCAACATAATGGATATTTCAACGGAAACGTTTAGGAAAGCAAACATCCTCATATCTTATCATCGACGTATGATGCAGATCCGAAACTCGATGAGTTAAGACTCACTGAAGTGAAGGAAAGCTTCAAATTGTGAAACGAAAGCTTTGCGAAGAGAGATCTTCGCCCATTTAGTGAACTGAGAAAGGGGCTTGAGGTGTTCGGTGTTCGAAATTAATAACGCTTCTTCGACTTTATTTTTAAGTCTTCCGTCATTTTCGCCACCCAAAAAGGCCCTTCCTGGCAAACTTCTCCCAACCGCTCTATTCTTCAGCAAAACACTACTCGTTGCCTTTGAGCAACACCGGCTTTGCGGCGCAATCCCAGTTTCCTCTCTCCAGCTGTCCCGTTAGCACCTCCCTGTCAGTTCGTCTCAGAGGTGTCTTCGCTAAAAATCACCTCCTGGCAGTCCAACATTACTATAAACTGCCGAACATTACTATAAAACCGTTGTATTTCTCGTGTTATCACTTCTTTTCTTCGCATAAGTCAGGACAGAATGCCAGAATGCTCGGATTTGGATGAGTGCAGTAAATTGGAGCAGTTTGGAAATAACCAGTCAGCTGCTAAAGGAATCCGTCTTCACATATTTCCTCGTCCTTAACGTGACAACAATTTCGTCTCTATTCATTGACCAATATGTCGCTTCCTCTCATAGAACTTTTTAAAATGCATCCCTCTTGCTATGCCATCGGCACATGCGTTGGTGCTTTCAGTTCACATGAAGGCTGATAAATAACCGGAGCAGAAGGATGATACGGCTACAAAAGAGAGGGATATTTGCCTAGGAAAGAGGATTCTTTTGCTTAGAACTGTGGTGGTTGGCGCAAAGAACTGTTAAAGAAGGTTGAAAAGCAATTGTTCGCGCCACTGATAGCATCATGCGAAATATGGCACCTTCTAGTCGTCGTTCCTTTATGCTTTCAAAGAGGTTTCATAGAAACAGTTTGTGGTTTTTCTTGGCTGCAATGTTACTTTGAATGCTCACTTCGTGAAGCAGATATGGAAGTGCATAAGCCGCTTCACCAGAAACATTTATCGGTGAAGCAGCACCGCTATCTCGAAAGACTAGATGCGAGCCGAGAGGATGCACATAAAGCGACGGTTGTGGTGCACGCACCACCACGGCAGCAGCAACGTCGTGTTAAATACACACTTACGGCTGCAGCATATACACCACCCATACGCAACCAACTGAGGGCCGAATGGTGGTTCAGATTGGGGACGCGCGAATTGTATGCTCGATTGTATTGATTGTAAATGGGAGGAGTGGAGAGAGGGAGAGTGACTCGATGCGGTGTCACACTCACCACTTTCGACGGCCCTTTCGTTCTCTTCGTTTATCGGTGGCGGTGGCGGCGGTGTAGCGATCGCTCCTCTTGGAACATGAAGAACTGCTTCAGCACTGCTAAGCTTCGTGTTGCTAATGACAGCGCAGCAATTGATGTCGCCTTCACTGCGCCACTACCCCAAACCTCATCTGTACTTCCATGGCTCCGATGGCCAATGCGACATGGTTATAGCTTGTCTTCGCATTATAACGCTGTGGTACAAACCTATTGCCATGGCTGCGTAACGGTTTCCTTCACAGAGATGGAACATTCGTTCTATAAAGCTGAGATAAGGGCTTCACACCGTTGCAGTGGTTGGCCGTGCATGCCACTGCAGTTGGTTGTGCCGTAAGTGTAAAGGGATGCCACTGATCTTGTTTCATAATCCAAAAGTTGTTACAGTGAGGGAGTCCTTACAGTGAGGGAATCACTGATATGAATGAGAGACAGACAGATTTCGAAGCGTTCGAGAGACTATTGATGCTAAAAGCCTAAAAAGATGAACAAATTAGAGAAAGTTTGCTGAAAAATCGGAAGGCTTTATCTCCGAAATGAATTTTTAGTGAGGGACGTTTTGTATCTTTGACATTCAAATTTGCTAACATTTAAAAACAACAGTTTTGAAATGTAATTCAATTCAAGAATTTCCTTCCTATGAGGTGCAATGGAACTGCGGTTTTGTGGACATCCATCTATTACTTCTCCGAGCCTTGATTCAGAGACTGACTCAGAATTGAGGTGCTTATGTAGAAAGTGTTCGTGTAAATTGTAGCTGTTCATAACTTATTTGTTATTTATTTACTTATTCGCTTCATTGTCTTGAAGTGAGCAAACATCAGAGGTAATTGTTCCAATTCAAAGGCAATAGCGTTGAAACAGTGTGGTCGTCTCCATTATTGCAACTGCGAATGGACCTTATTTCCGATCAGTCATAAAGGCGTTTACACCTTTTGCAGCTTGCTTGTTATATTATAATAGGTACAGTAAGGACTGTTGTTACACTCAGGCAACTACTGAAGCCTGAACTTGATGGTAGGCACTGGATTACGGGATAGATCCGACCTGCAGTAATTGAGAAGTACCGATCGCTTGTTCAGAGTTTTACCACCAGCAGTGTTGCAACTAAAATTCGAACAAACCTGAATTTAAAAATGATCCGAATTTTAGAACTTCCCATCACGGTAGTAGGATCACAGTGATTCGTTAAGACGCTCAACAATCACTAAAGTTCACACAATGTTTCGTTGCTTGATCTGTTTGCGACAGCTAGAACAATAAGACGCTGTGCAACATCATTCCGCTAGAGTCTGGTGAAGCTGATTCGACTAGTCACAAGAAGTGGGCAACACGCATTGTTCCGCCGAGTGATCGGCGACGGAACGGCAGTCAGCCATCTCTGACGAACGAATCGCCCCATCATCATAGCTACGACGCTTCACCAAAGTTTCGAAACACAGGAAAGGAAGTAGGGAAGCTGCAGGAAACTGCAAAACTGTTACTGCTAAGTCGTAGTCACGTCTCATTTCATTGCTTTATACTGGGTTTAGTTCGCTGCCCAGAGGTGTACATTCACCAGCCGAGATCGAACGCATTGAATTTATCTGCCTGACTTTGAAGAAGTCAAATTTTTGGCGAACAGGGGTCAGCAGTCGCTCGTTGGTGCAACGAATGTTCCATCAGAAGTATCAACTCCTCTTAGATTAGATTGCGCAAAGTTCTTTGCGAAGGTATTTCTCATCTAACATCGGCTGATCTTGCAGTTTGTATTTGTCGGATTCCTTGAACCGTTATATTTTCAGCAATGTCGTCGAATCTCTTGGTTTTCATCAGCGATGATTGTTGATGAAAAGACAATAAATAGGTCAAGGACAAATAACTATGCCGGGAAGATGCAACTTTGAAGTAGTTCGGGAAGTACGTTGTTGAGGTTTCTGTGAGAATCTCATAAGGGATCACTTATCGTTTCGGCGATAATTGAAAGCAGTGATATTTTTTGCATTATTCTTTCTCTTATTTAATATACTTATGGCCTCTTAATATCACAATTTTTGCCATGTAACGTCACATCGACATAAAAAATGTCTCATAAAATCCTATTGCACTAAATGTTTGGAATGGCTTTGCGATATAGCTGGCATATTTATTTGTTTCTTTATTCTTTATTGGTTTATTTTGAAAGGTGATTTCGAAAGTTTCTTCTGATACTTTAAAATCATCACCTCAGTTGTGTCCTTGCGGCAGTCCTTTCGCGCTCTCTTTAAGTGCTTTCCATCTTGGTCGTCTTTGTGCGATCTCTGCGCTCGTCATTTTCTCATTTGTATTCCATGTTTTCCTTGTTTATTGCATCTCTGTATCTGCTTGATGCTTCCTACAGATATGTATGCTTTCCTTGCATGGGACGTTGAGCAGACACACAGATAAATAATAAGTAAATAAAAAAAATAATCAATAGTATCTATACACAAGAAAATCGCTTGATAGTAAGGTGACCTACCCAAGTCACACAAATTTCTTGAAATGGATTCGTCGTCCTGGATGTCTTCTTTCGATTGTCATCTTCCTTCCCCAGATTACCATTTATGCAGCATGTATCCCTCATCTCTGCCACTTATTTCCGTCTACAAATGGGAATTTTGTGTCCCGAAATGAGTTTGTGTGTGATAAGGATAGGAAGGAAATGCAAGTCTTCGAATTATTCCACTACAAGGAAATCGCTCAAAAATAGTCGTTGCTATCAATAATTTGAATTGCTTCATTTAAACTTCTGTGCATTGGATTGCCAGCCAATAAGCAGTCGCCAAATACACAGACAAACAGACAGACACACGCAGAATAGCGATCATGAATTGATGGTTGACTTAAAGTGACCTACTCTTTGATTATTTGATTATACGTTTTCGCTGATGTGTGCATCGTTTGCCGTCGATTGCATCGACGTATGCAATAGCTCATTTTATAGTTTCAGCTGTCAGCAGTGCGAAACAAGAAGATGGCTTATAGTCAGCAGTGATTCCCGGCAGCTTGCGCATAGAGAAGATATCGCGGTTGAAAGGAAAACGTTATCTAGCTGTTGTCAACCCGACACAGCCCGACATCACAAGACACTCGCAACAAATCAGGTATTCTTTGACGGATGTGATGCTTCGCTGCCTTTGTTCTGTTGGCTCTCTCCTTGTTATGCGAATGCGGTTAGTCAAGCTGTGCAAATGCGCCTCTCACTTCAATTTCCACTCGCATCTTTGTTATCGGCATGTGGAGCAGTTACTGGATTCTTCCCTAATTGATCATTACTGATCACTACTTTATGTCTTCCTGCAATGTTTCTTAACAAGAGTGTATTATTTCAACGTCATATGTATGTGTCTGTCTGTCGTTTCGTCGACTTCACCTAGAGAACCATCGGGTGGGGTGTTATGAGATTTGATGGTTATGTAATTTACATCATTGGATGAACTCCTGGATGAATCCACTTTGATCCACCGGCTCTGAAATATTGCAAAGGTGCAAAAGAGTTTGTATACGTTCCACACCGATCAGTTTTTCACCGCATATCTGTCGCGTTGCGGAAAACGAAAGTACTGAGGAAGGTTTATGTGCGCAAAGTTGATCAAAATATCGAGGCATAAATGATTCTTTTCTCGTATATTTATAATTGTTAATAACTTTTGAGCTGGTTGCTCGGCTAAGGAGAATGCAAAAGATGCACATCGCATCAGCTTCAAACGATGCCATATCAGTTGAGAAGTAATGGCAATAACATACTAGAAAGAATGGTGATAGGAGAGGTGAGGATGTACTGTGAGAGGTTTCGATGTTAGTTTCACTCATTTTTTAGTACTAATTGATTAAACCTTTACGAATAATTCTTTCTATGTGTATACAAATTTGCTCTATCTCTTTCCATCTCATTTCTTGTTATGGCACTTTAAATAAACTTCCGCTTTTAGGGCATATGATTATTGGACAATCCAGATCGGAACCAGCGATATTTGCCTTCCGAATAAACACTTAATCGATTGCTCTCTCCCATTTTTGATTCCCATTCTTATTTATGGGCATTTGGGGGAATGATTTTATAATAAGCAATAAAGGAAGCATTTTTCAACAGTCTTCAAAGTGAACTTCCATTATTGCAGTCTGACGGTCTGTTCACATCATCGCGTGCAGATACAGTTTGCTGATTCGTTATTATTCGAGGAAGAAGTTGAAATCCTTCGCGAACTTTAATTTATTAATCAGCTGCTTTAATTTATTAATCAGCTGCTTACCCTCACTTTCATAAATAGATAAAAACCTTTTATCTAAAATATTTATGATTACTAGATTTTAATATGGAATTAAAAAGAATAAAACAATACGAAACAGGTCCGTGGATGTCAACGATATTTGTTCCATTATTGTCCTATATGAAAATATTATGTTTTATCAATTGTGTTGAGTGTGCGCTGTTACCTTTTATTTAAGTCACGGTGTAAGTCAATCTGTGCTGGGATGGGAAAAGTCGAGGGTCGACGACTCCTTTGTGGTGTTTTGGGATGGGTAGGGTCTCATCTGCTGTTGACACGGCCACATGCTAGGTGAGTGCTTAGTTTTTTCGAAATTATTATTTCTGAACATCAGGTATTTTCTGCGATCTTTCTTCCAAAGAACCGCCTCTTATCATCACGGATCCCGACCATCCCAATATGACTCTCAACTCCGACATTTTTGGATTTTTGTGCCTTTGAAAAATCAGTTGTAATATTTTCCTCCCATGCAATCTCCATCATACCCAAACAGGCCTTCGTTGACACTCTTCTACAGCAGAATCTTTTTCTCTTCTTCCGCATTTTTGCACATGTCGTCATAGCTACCCGGCGCACACTTGTAATACTTTCGGTTTCGAACTGAAAGCAACCATAATAAATGGAGATGTTTGCTAAAGTTTTTGCAATAAGGTATCGTTAAACTGAAGAGTTGGAGCATTAAAGATGAACGTGAGCCGATCCATCTCAGTTGCGTAATTATTGCAGTGCACATAGTTGACGTCGTTCCGATGCCCGCATTGTGAGCCATCTTGTTGCTATGGAGTCAACCGCCCTCTTTGTTGATAGGAGCTTCTCACAGTGAGGCTTCGACGTTCAGCTGCATATTTCTAGCAACAGCGATATTTATACCACTGCGATGTGAACAAATGCCTAAAACCTTAGACATCTTGATGATGGAAGTAACATCATGGACATACAGGGTTATGGATGGCGGTTGATAGGTGTTATGCGAGGCACCGTACTTCGATGGTCGACCCCTAGTAGAAGTCGCATTCCCGCTGTTTCTTCGTCTTCTGCACTATTTCCAAGTACTTTATTGCATATGCAATCGAAACAGTTTCATGTTTAACATATATTTTCCCTTCGTCGATGGCCGTGTATGTGCAAAGGTATAAAGTGTAATTTATGTTTGGCCAAATACCATCATTATTTGAATTCATCTCAAATGCCGAAGGCTGCTAAATGATGACTTAATCACAACTAGCTCTATTGAGGACGGTGGAAGAGGGTAGGTCTATCAGAGTGACAGCTAGGGACACAAATTCATCTGTCTATAGCGTAATCATAGAATCCATGAGCAGGAAGCAAGGCCGAGTTGGGCATAGGATGTTGGTGGCGCAGTAACAGTGCATTTCGCATGGACACAAGCGACGGCAGCAGCAGCAGGCACTCTTTGGGTGGACATGAATGGCAGAGCACACATTTGATTCGTTTGGTTTTCGTTCGAAGCGTTCTCGTGTTCTCTCACTCCTCAGTACTAGAGGAATAGTGGTTGGGACACGCGTCGCTTCCCTCAACAATACGTGTGCATATGCCCTGCATTGTGTGTGTGCTCCGTTCCTTGATGGCGTTCCATTCACTGCCTCCCGCTGTGTTATTATCCTTCTCAGTTCGTCCTAGCATTTGTCGTCATTTGCTGCCGGTCAGTTAGTAACTGCTTTGCGATAGCTAAACGCCTAGCTACTATTCATCCACTAGACCTTTTTGGTCAGCGACGGTATGCGGAGTGCTTTGACACTTTTGCAGCTGGCAAATCGCAGTTGAAGGAGTTTGCGCCACAAATAGTCACATTAAAGGACGTTCGTTTGGCAAGAATGCGTTCGACTCGACAAACCTTTCTCGGCGTATACCAGCAGCTGCGAGGCTACACATGATTGCTAGTAAAAGACGTGGCCGTATTTGTGTGGTAAATGTTCGATACCTGTGCCAGTTGTAACAGGCTGCAAGTAGATCCACTAGCACAGTTGGTGATAGCCGAGTTGCTGACTAAGGTTCTGTTTGGCGAACATCGTCCGTCAGGTGTTGTGTGCGAATATTTTTGAGTATGTCAACGCTAATTCGATGGTAGTGGTTGTCAATTTTTTGTGCTAAACACGTGTTTATGTGAGAAACTTGTGCTTTTCATGCAAAAATGTCTTTTGTGCTGAACACATCCTACAGTAAAGAATATTAGTCGAACCCAAATTCGCCATCACACCTAAGTTGGCCATTTATAGAGCCAAATTTGCATATTATTATGGGGAGGGAATGTTGTAGTCTATCTTAGAGGGTTATGCAAATAATAGATGAAGTGCTTTCATGCAGAAATACTACTAATGACATATTAAGAGTGTGATTGAGGTGTTTAACATTTTGGTTGCGTTGATGGCAATGAAAGTTGTTGTAGCAGCACACGATGAAGGCTTTTGGATATAATTTCCGAGTGGAAGCAGTGCAGTTATGACCATGCGTTACGATGTCTAAGTGTTCGCTCAGCGTGTTGAGACTCGAACTTTCTTCTAAGCTTCGTTTGTTACGAAACGCTCTCTAGTTGATTTCCTTCCGCTAATGGTGTATTGCTTCAACCGCACATCCAATACTCTCCGAAACGTGCATTCCAGAGCAGGAGAGATTGAGATGTCGGTGCATATGCTGTCGACGACCGCATACTCACGAGAGGAACCACTTTGTCGCTGCAGAGGTGTCTGTATGCATCGATGCACTCAACTCTCATGCATGTGACACATTCTCACTGACAGGATGGTGCTGTTGCAAACAGCAACTCATGCATCCACTCATCGTTGTTCCCTCCTCGTTATGTCCGTCGTTATTTTCTTAACACTCGTTATCTCATATTCAAAGAATACTGCACGCTGAAACGAATGTCATTTATATATTAGCATTCATGCAATTTGCTACGCAAAACTAAAAAATGCTAGGCAAGAAGCGGCTATATGACATTGGAAAGCGTGCTTTCCAGGCGGCAGCTTACAGGGAAATACAAATATGTAATTTAGTTGATCTTCATATTAAAACATTGACTCGTTTCTGTGGGTTTCATGTTGATCAGTGTCTGCATTAAGGTATTGGTAGTGTGGCCGATGAATGGAGATTTCGCTTCGGAATCCATCATCGATTACTCGTATTTATTTCACAATTAATGGAATGGTCATCGATCGCAGTGATTAGATCTCTTGGAATTTTATTTCCCCAGTGGTACCATAAAGAGCTGTTGCATTTTCATAGGCTTCATTTTGATATTCATAATTAACAAATGCAAGTGATGGATTCTCTTGTGGGGAGCAGTTATTGTTTGCTTGGAGACCATCGAGGAAGAATGAAGTGCCGAATTCGATTGAGGGCGACGTTGCTATCATTTCCTCACCCAAAAAAGAGAATATGGAAGGATGATTGATAAAATTTCTTGATGCTGGCACTGTGTAAATTAATAGGTGAATGAAATCATTAAAGTTACTAATAAATTCTTTTTATTTTTGCTGCAAAGTTTGCAACTGTGAAGGGAAATGCAGAATAAAATTTGATGAGGCAAAGGGTTGGTTGATGACGTAGATGAGACTCAACATCTCAAAGTTCATCTCGATTCTGTTCATCTTCTGAGAGATTCTGACATTCGAATTCCACATGTATGTGATGTGTGGAGAAGTTATTAGCAAGAGGATCATTGCTGAGTGATGCAATAAACCTCTCAATGTCATATGCTCGCTTACGTCAATCTTGTAGGTGTCTAACAGAATTGCTCAACAAACAGCGGAGTCGTTGTTGCTTGACAGTTTTCGAGATTTGCATATGAGTCCACAAGTTGTGCATTTTCAGTCACATCTTATCTTGACTTATCAAGCACTCTGTGGTGCAACGTGATCATTAATGTGAAGTCTAGCTTAGTAGTATATCCTGTATGGGCAGGCCACCCTCCTTTCTTCGTTGCATCTGTTCTTTCTCCACGCTCAATTTCAGGCACATTTCTTCACGCCTCGCTTAACTCAGTTGTCTTTTTCCTAAAAGTAGCGCACCACTAATCTTTCAGACGGACATTCCACCGCATAATTCTGGAAACTTTCATCCATTCTCAGCTGTTATTTGTACATCATCTTAGCGGTGCTTTATGCTCTTTTTTTTCTCGCATTTCTATGTTGTGTGCCATTTTTTTCTGTTGTTCTAGGTGGATCTTTGACGACTCTGTGTGGTAGATGATGAGTTAGTTGTTCATTGAAAGCTACAAACTAGTAATATCAATATAAGGTGTTGAAACAAATGAAGAGCACTCATTAAACGTCATCTGTTATCAGGCGGATGTCGGCATACCTTGACTGCAATCCAGCATCACCACCGCCCTCATCTAACCATGCACCTCATTGTGTACCATCACCACCACCACCCAATTTTGTGGCTGTGATCGGCAACTGTGATCATTGTTTGCAGTGTTATCATTTGTTACGACCATGCGAGTATGGCGCACATATCATTTGTGACGAAACATGATGTGCGTACAGCGTATACCTTCATAGTGCATCTGCAATACAGAGATTTTCCTCGCAAGAGTGATCTTTGAACTTTGCATCCTTACAAACACCACCAGGCTTATTTGCTGCAGTTGGATTTGAATCACTTACGTATGAAGGTATAGCCATAAAAACTTAGCGACTAAGGGAAGGAGAGACAATTTCGCAGAATTTCTGCTGATTCCCTCATTCAGTGATCTTGTGCATTCGCTTTTATTCACGTAGTACCCACGAAATTTGAAAGCTTGGTGGGGTCTTATCACCTCATCTAGCAAGAACTTGCTTTAGGCATGAATATTTTGAAGGATAGTCAGGGCTGGGTTCTCATTTCAAGCGGCATTGGAAGTGCGATGCGAGGGCAACGTGGCAAACGAAAGTTGTCGGGCTTGCTGTGCTACGTTGCTGATTCGACAAGTTGTGCACATCGTTTTATGTGAGTGCCATCTTGTGTGCTCACCGTTCCGCCATTCGTTGTTCGTCGATTGTCAATTCGTTGCTGCTTGCCATACTCAACACCAAGCTGCAAATGACTGTCTATTGTTGTCACTTGTCTGTCATCCACCCCAACCAGTGTCGACATGTGCTGCCTGCCACATAACCTTTTCTTCATATTAGCTCACTGGGGTAACGCGTTGCCATTTGCATACACTAACATATGAAAGAGTTTTGATTGTAAAAAAGACAAGAGTTAGTGCAATATTGCTGCAGTAAACTTTTTTGAGTTTTAGCAAATANTTGAGTTTTAACAAATGCAAACGAGTAATTTCGTAACAAAAGTTCGATCTAAAGATGAAAATTTCCTCGAATAATGAATGCATTGAAATTTCATCCCATTTCGATTCGAACAAACGTGTGCTCTTCCTGCACCAATCCTCGTGGATGTGTGTATATTTTTGAATGGAGCTAAGTTCAACGGGCTTTCAGTGGGCTGCTTGTGCGGTCGCTTTTCGCATCAACGCTCGCCTCGCTGCCGGACAAGTGAAACATCCTCACGGGGGGCGTCGACAATAGGCGAAGAAAGGGTTAGATTTAGTTGTTGCTGGTGCTGCTGCTGTGACCGCGGTGACGGTAATGTTCAATCGAGTGCGAACCGCAATTGCTATTCGCCGTATTCGAATGGCCTCTCCCATCGTGCTTTCTTGATAATGCCTCGTCCGGCATTATCATTTTCCACACTTTCATTATCGCTTGAGACTTTCCCAATGAGTCTTGATATCAAATATGGAACGAAAAGTTCTTATTTTACCGACTGTTCGTTCCGTATTTTTGGACAAGAGTGAAGGGACTACTCCTATGAAAGAAAGTTAATCTATCTCAGAGATACTGAGTCTCTCGAAAGCAGCTAGAAGCTTTGTATGTTGGTATAAGATTGCCATTCTACCGGAAGTGGTCATTCAGCACGGTGTTACTTGGTCTCTAAATGGTTGTGATGACAGGAACGGCGGTGTGTAATTCGGCGGTAGTGGCAAATGAGCGTATTCGTTGAGAGGGTTCTATGCGATAGGTGAGTGTAGCAGAGCTTCAAGTCGATGGGTCTGCGATTCGATTGCAGGAGAGTGGATGCAGTGCCTGAAAAGGAAGCTTGCGGTGTTGAGCAATGAAGCACTTGTGATATTCGCTACTGTTGTGTTGGTGATGCGGCGTTGTTTTCGGCATGCAGCACGAAGAGTGTGTGTGTGAGTCGCTTGAATCGCATATATTTATGGGCAAACGTTTCGCTGTCGGTATTGGAGCAATAGCAGCTGCGACGTAGCCATACTCCCATCGAAGCGTCATGCTATACACCCATGCTTCCTGTGCTTTCACTTGAGCATTTCTTAATTGCTTTCCTGGCTAGGCCACTTTGCTTCCTCGTAGTTGCGCCATCTCATCATTTGGTGATATCAAATAATGTGACCATATCACGACGACTATCTTCCGGTCTGAGATATTTGATGGTGATGTGCTGTGCAAGCATAGCATTGTGTCCTTGAGCATTTCGACTTAAAGTTTTTCAGTGCCCGGTGTTCATGTTGCAGTTACTGCACATATCACACCACCTTATGCATACCGCCGCCATTCTCTGCTCGCACAAGCGAGTGTTGTCTGTTTTTCAGCATGTATACTAGGCACCATCGACGATTGCATTTCTCGTCGAAAAAGAGCGAATTTCAGCATTCGGAACGACGCAGCAGCAACGAGCAGCGTCGATCGCGTGCCCAACACGCGCCTATTGCACTTGAACTGACTCACGACGAGTCCCATCTTGTGTGTGTGTGTGTCTATGTGATTCAACACCATCTGCAGGCGGCCACCTCTCCCACCATCATCGCGACAAAATTTCGCGGCGCTTCGTTCGAGCATTCACCGAGTCGAGTCGGCAGCCGCTTGGCACTCTTTTTGTTTCGTTTCAGCCAGCAGTTCGTCGTTGATGCGCCATCCGCATACTCAGAAGACTACTTGTTGCTATAGTCTTTTGGATATAGCCCATTAGATGAACTTGGAGACCCCTAAGTGTTCAGTCGCCATTTGTCTTTGTCTCTATTTGCAGCCGAATTCTGCATACCAAGAAGCTTTCGCTGAGTATTATGTTGTCTTCCTTGGAATATATGTTGGCAGACGTTTGTCAACTTCTCACTTGCAATATGATTTCGTTTGAGAAGTGATTTTCGCACATGAATGATGTCTAAAAAGGTATATGGCTGTCTTGCGGTTTCATTGAAATTTTATTCAAGAATTCAAAGAATTGAATGAATTTTTGGGGTGATGAATGTGAAGGGCCTTCTAATAAAACCGAACAGCCATCGAAGATAATCGATTTGGTTCTTAAATCCCCAAATAGAGCTATGAAACTGTCAAACAACTCAGAAATCGCATTCTGAAAGTAGAATCGAAGCGCTATTTGTTTCCCACAGAAGTATTGCTTGTACCCCTAAGCAGTGCGCTATTTGCAGATGTGTTATCTCTATGGGGCGTTTTCTTTTATGTCCGCAATACCACAATATTCAAAGCATTGATTGTTGAAGCATAGCATCGACTTGGCCTCTCTCCCACATTGCTCCGTCTTCTTGGGTTGTTTCCCGTTGTAACCATCTTTAGGCAAACATGTCAGTAATAGATACTGATCGGCAAAAGTGATTTTGGCATTTGTTTGTAATAAAATATATTATTTATTTGGTGGGAGACGTATAGCAGAAGTGCGTGCATTTTGTGAGAGAAGTTTGTGTGTGGATGGTGTTGTGGCGAGGCGTTTTTGTGGTTGGACGATGTTGGTTGAGGGAAAGAGTTGAGGGATAGAGAGGAGAGGTTGATGCGATCGCGAGATGCGCCCAACAGACGACTTGCGACAACGATTCGAGGTCGTTTTTAACGACTCGCACTCGCGTTGCACTTCCACTCACGCAGCGCCAACAGCAAATAGCCAAGCGAAGCGAATTTAAGAAGAGATGGCGTGAGGCGGCGACAATACGCTCGTGAGGCGGATGGATCTATAGCTGCCCTCATCGACAGCGGACTCCGACTAACATTGCAGTAGAACGTGATCTGCATAGATCAGAGACGACTATTACCTATCATGTATCATCAAACGGCTGCTAGTAGTGCTGCTAGTACTAAACATGCCCAAATAGTAGTAGTAAGAGTTTTATTCGTGTTGAAGTGAAGGATATTGAGCAGAAGCAGTAGATACGCAAACGAGAGCATACTCACAACTCAAAATACGGACAAACGAACCATGTGCATAGTGCATCTTCACAAATGGGTGGTCACTTCTCTTCCATTATTAACGCAGATCATCGTTTCTCGACCCACTTGCAGTCTAGGGAGCATATTCGAATGCGTTTTGTAGTGGTTCTTTAGCAGCGTATCTCAACGTAGTGAATGTTAACTGAAATACTGCAAGATTGGGATGAAGCCTTTCTTTTCAGCTTCTTTCTACATATTTCAGCCGATTAGAGTCGTGCTTATCACTCTCTTTCAAAATCGTCGTGCAGTTGACTTCATCCAACGAACTCTTTTCAAGCAGATTCTGTGGAGGCGATGAAAAGATTGAAGAGATGTTCTTTTCACTCCCAGCCACCTACCAACTACAATGTCTTTTGCACATCGCATTCTGCATCCGAAACGTCATCAATTATACCACTTGGTTATTGTTTCGAATTAGAATTTGGGAACCGTATGGCTGTTTCTATGCAGAGGTTGACAGTAGCAAGAAGTTGTGCTTTTTGGAGCAAAATATTTCAGATGAGGGCAAAGATGTTAGTAATGGGGATTTTGGAGGGTCTGTGGCGATGAACTCATTAGGATTTAGGTTCGCATAACGTTAAAGTTAGCATCGGTTACTGCCTCGTTTCTCTAATTTCTCAACGAGCTGGCTCGTCGTTGTCTTTATTGTGTTGTTGTTGCTGTCTTCTTTATTGTTGTCCGGCATGTTTGTGTTGTTTCAGCTGTGAAATTAAGTCACATATATGAGGTTCTTGATCTACCTGTGCGCCACACTAAGCAGAATACCTTTGCTGCATCTGCACTAAATTACACTATACTACAGAGTTGTTTCCTGCCGCGTGAAGTTTTCTTATGTAATCGATTTTCATGCTTTCTCTTCCTCCAATATTTTACCGTTGCTCGAATTGTTCTTTTATCCGATCCAAGCTGCCTACACCTTGCGGGTAACGTTCTTTGTTTCAGCAGGTAGCTTCGTTCAAAGTAGGTTGTAGATTGATTCTTCCTGGTTTTTTTCTTCGCATACTCTCGTTGTTTGTTGTATCCGAACATTGCACGTAATTGATCCTCACTGTACGGGCTCTTAACATGCTGTGGGTATGGTGGACAGAGAGTAATTTATAAATAGTTGATGGGTGGTTATCATCAAAGGTATGGCATGCTCACATATTGAACTAGTCAGGTAGGTAGTGTTTGTCCGAAGTGCACATCACTTCCGTTTTCAGTGTTATCATTTGGAGCGTTTCCGCCCTGTTGCCGTTGTTGAAGACAAGCACTGCTTGCGGAATACTTTCGATGTTTTCGCATTGAGTTCTCCACCATCTGCACGTCTGTCTTTCTCTCTAGCGCATCTTATGATGTGTAAGTTTGTCGCCAAGGTTGAGAGAGCACAAGCAGATGGTTAACGCTTATTGATTTATTATCGGACAAATCTTTGCTTTAAGGTTGTTTGGTTAATTAACGGCATGCAATTGAGGTAAAGGAACCGGTTAAATAACCGCTGCTTAGCGTTGCCACCTATAAATTCCCCCTTGCAGTGCTATTTGTTTTGCAACGGCGTCATATTCGTTCGCACATGTGTGTGCTTGTTGTTTGTAGTTGTCTCTCTGTTTGTTCATCATCGGTCTGTTAGTCTTTCGCTCCAAAGCTCTTTGGCAATAAAATTAGGCAGAATGGCCTACCGAGATACATCTATTCCATCGAAGACAGATAACCTCATTATTTCTTTTTTCTGAGCTTCAGAAGAGAATGTTTCTACTCGTGAATGTGGTATATAATTACTCGTTCCATTGCTATATGTGTATAATTATTCAAGCTTTGATACACATCACCAGCACAATTGCTGCATTTGCTTCCTTGATTTTTAAGAATATGTAGCCCGAGTGTTGATTGATGTTATGCGATATTTTCCTTTATATGACCAGGTTCAGGTTGGCGCACTTTTTTCCCCGTTTTTCTGTTATTTGTTGTGCGTAGGAAGAACTTTAGCCTGAGATGTCGCTTCACGATAACATTATCTTGCTGTTCGTTAGGTGACGACGATTGCTTCCTTACCTTAACTTTCACACCCGTCAACCTTCTTGTGACTGATTGTGGGGGATTTCTTCATCTCAGTGCTTGTAAGCGTCATTCCTTCTTAATGAGCAAAAGTTCCTCCAACATCTGCTTGTACGTCGCCGCAGCCACCTCCACTTTTCGGCGTTCTTTGCATAAAAATACGAAACATCATGGGGTATGTGCCTTTGTTAACCATATCGGAGTGGTGGATATTGTTGAAGCTTCCTTACGATTTTGCTATCTAGGTTAGTTATAAAGAGCAGTGAACTTTAGTGGTGATTTCAGAATGCTGATGACAGGTTATTGGTGTGCAGCGTTGTGTATTGCATGTTGAGTGCATCATAAGATTTGCTGCAACAACAATTCTCTACCCACATTTCATTCTTTCAGCTAGTCGAAATTGATTTCATAAGCGCATTTTACTTTACAAGCTCACATGATCTGTTAAACTCTGCTTTCGCCCTCTTTATGACAGCAGTGCATAAAAAGGGGAACGCTAGTGCATTCCATTGCAAGAAGTAGCTTTAAATTTTCATATCTCAGGTAGAGTTTTGCATTCAATTTTTAGGA
>JAARMF010000903.1:0-17685 GCA_022844705.1 Toxascaris leonina | reverse complement strand
GGGGGGGGGGGTGGAGGGGGAGTGGAAGGCAAGATCTCCACGTCCATGTTATCCTCAGACTTTTAAGTATATCGCTGATCTTTGGTTGTTTCTGGTCAGATTTCCTTTGAAAATTGTCTGGCCAGTATCCGATGTTGCGTTCTTCTGTTGTATGCAATTTCGGAATGAACAACTAAATGGGAGTGGTTAAAGTTTTCAGGTGCATTATGGGTGAGCAGGCAGCGCAGCAAGCGCAAATGTTGGCACTGCTAGCTGCGCAAGCTGCAGCTGCGCAGAACACGCTGTGCTCTCCGATGAATATGCTCTTCCCTCAGTTTGGTTGGACAATGCCAGGTGCTGCAGATTTTATGCTTTGGAATAGTCTGGCACAACTTTCGCAACCGGATGTTCTTCAAACAGCACAACCACAAGAATCCTTCGAAGAAGTACTCAAGAAAATGTCATCACCAAATGCGAAACGTGCTCATGCAAATGGTATTTTCTTTGTTTTTATTTTGAGCTTTCTGAAGTTTCATCCATTCTATTAGGCGGATTATTGTGAAGCAAAGGGTTTAGATTTGAATTGGTCAAGTGATGCCATTCCACTGTTAGTACTTGTCATGCTTTATTGTCACATTGATATGGAATTGTCAATTTTTCGATAGTGATGGCGACGAATGTTTAATGGCTAATAGCGTACAAAGAGAACGAACGCAGCTGTGTTATATTGGAGGTGATGCGTTCTGTGATAAATAATCGGCAGATTGCAAGGGTTAGATGTCAATGTTAATGAAATATTCATTTTTTACGTGCCATTCCTATTCGTTTCAGCTACAAATCTGCATATTAAAGTTGACGTTATATGCGAATTTAAGTTTCTTTTCAATTTTCAGTTAAGTGATTATCGAAACTTATTTGTGAATGAGTGGAGTGAGTATTATTATGAAAATTAATAAGTGCGAAACAGTTTAGCTGCAGCTTCATCTCTTCAAAAATTTGCATATTGAAGAGATACGAAGAGAGATCACTTCATATCCGATCACTAATGCCAACACAACACTCATCATCTCGCAGCACAAAGTGGCAGCATGCACGTTTCTTTTGTACCAGAAATCGCCCATTTGTAATCACTTCGGCTAGCAAAAAAATAAATCGGTTGTTGTAAGGTGCATTCCATAGCGATCAAAGAACACTCAACTCGCAAATTTTGCAGCAAATAAAGCTTACGCATGTGCAACATGTGTTGAAGAGAGCGAACTATAGAGACATAAATATATAGGTAAAGGCTTACCTCTTTTCTTTGAATCATCATGGTGGAAGATCGATGGTGGAGTGTTTGCGATTTGATGGAATCGCCTCTGACTCACATTTCTTCGTTTTATTGCCTATACAGAAGTAATGTATGTGCCCATATAAGGTGTCATGTCTGTGCATTCTCTAGATACATCGACGATCCCTTCCCCCCACCAAAATGGACGACATTTTCACTCCTGTTCTTGCCCAACATCTCATTTACGATAGCAGTTCTAGATCACCGACTTCTGTCGAGGACCCAAAATTGTAGGGAAGGAAGGCATGAAATATTGTATTTTTCATTAACGCTATCCAGTTTGTCCTGATGGATTTTGCGGGAAGAAACGAATGTAAAGAGCTGCGAGAAATTTGCATTGTTAATGGAGAACTGAATGCATCTTTTTTCATTGAAGATACTTAATNNNATCTCTCTCTCTCATAATTCTCTTTGAGTAAGCGACGCTTATGTTTACAGTGTTCTTTCCAATATAAACCCTCCCATAGTTATCTCCACGTCTTCTCTACGTAATTGCAAATTCTTACCACTGCTTCATGCCTCTTCTTCATATGTATGGTCTCTGTTAATAGGTCATTCAAACTTAGCGATTGGACAGCTTTACCTTTAGTAACAATCGTAATACGATTTTTGCTCAAAATAAACGACTCACAGCTTTTTGAGCTGACGAAAAGTGTCCCTTCGCTCCCTCCTTTTTGACATAAACGCACTTGGAGCATGTACGAATTAAAACAAACCGAGTTCATAGCAAAGGCCTAAGCTAGTGGCTTTCTACTTTGATTTTCTGTGAAGTAAATGTGAGTCAAGTCGAACAACTTCGGAAATTTCTTTATCTGATATCGTGCGCATTCCATGTATTAAAAGAATTAGAGGGTGACGATGACCATCTGCTTCGTCCACCGATTGGTCAGCAACTCTGCAGGCTTAGCCACCCAGCATTACATGTTTGTTGGCTTTTACAGGCAAATCGGTATCAAGCAGCGAGCACAGAAAGCGTCCTGTTGTTGCTGAGGAAGTGAAGGGAAGGGCAACGGTGAACATGTCTAATGGGCTGCCTCACGCATCTACATCGACGTGTTCCAATCCGGTGGTGGTCAGCACACCCAACAAGGTGCTCGAACCAGGCGAGATACCCAAAAAGAAGTTCGTCGCTTCGTTCATCTTTTCACTGTTTGTATTCGAAACTATCCCCATATTGGTGTTTTATTCAAATTGTTCACAACAATTTTTCTGAATCAATTTTGCTGCTGGATATATCAAAGGATACTGCTGTTTCGAAGATGTAAACTTAGCTTGTGAATGTACATGTGCTAGTATTTCGGCTCCGTAAGCCGTAATCACGGTACATCATCCTCAAACATAGCGACAAGTTCCTGTGTTGGCATACAAAACCGGTGGGATTCACAAAATTCCATTTTCATTGAGCCGTTTAAATGAGGCAGTCCTAATTCCACCATCTCTATCATTCACGCATTTCCATACGACTTTTATCGATATGACTTCATGACTTTTGTCTGATAAACGAGATCAATAGGCCGAACGGTGTTAGCTAAGGTGGAACAGGTATTATCGGCACGGATTGTGGAGAGAACTGTGACCGCGGAGTAATAAAGTTATCAGTATGGGGTGCACACCAAATCTTCAGTGTACCACTCAGAGGGTCTTCGAAGAGTTTACTGCTTATTTGTGTGGGATGGTTGTTGCGCTGCTAGAGGCAGCAGAACGTGAAAGTTTTGCATCAATTTTGAGGAGAATAGAAAGGATTTAGCTATTAGCTGAGAAGGGATCACATCTGTTAGGTGGCTGTCTGCAGTGATCAGTGTTATTGTCAGCCTGCTTAACTTTGCCCTCTCTTTCCTAAGTGAATATACTTTTGGGGATTATTGCGTTTGATGGACTTATGCTCACTTACAGTGTGCGAGCGCTTCTTTTGTTCAGCTGATTTTGTTTTGGTTCGCTTCAGACATTTTGGCACTTTGAGGTACTTCGTTGTTTTGCTCGTTTCGATGCTCCACGCACGCTTTCACTGCGATACTTTTCTCGCTGTGCTTGCTCTCTTGCAAATTCTTGAATTTCCATCTTTTTTTCATAAGAGCTGATCACTTCAGCCGATTTCATACTTCCATCTAAGACGAAACAGTTTGTATTTTCACATTAGTCTTTTTTTTTTTTTGAGACACTCCTTCAAATCGTTGTCTAAAGAAGAGCATTCCAGCCATTGATCCGCCTCCTGCGCAAGAAATACACTTCTTTTCTTCTTGGCGATGTCTGCGTCCTTCCCCTTTGTTGGCGCACCTCGTGCTCCATTTTCCCGGCCAAGTCACAACGCGGAAATTCTTGCAGCATGTTGCGGTAATTGATATCTTGATCACTTCAGGGAGATGCCGAAACCGAGGAATGGCGCTACGTCGACGCTAGGAGTTCAGATGAACGCCGATTTGTTAGAGGCATCTGCACGTTGCTGGGCACTTCTAGCGGCGCAAATGGCTGGCAATAATGCATCGACTTCGCATCAGAATGAGGTCATTTTGGCAGCACTTCAGAATGCAGTCAATGTCGAGAAGGCAAAAGCGAAGATGAATGCCCGAAAAAATGCTCCCACTACCGCTAGCACGCCAAGGTTTGTCATAACTGTTGAGTTTTCATAGCATTTTTTCTGCTTTAGATCACTGACTCAGCTCACTTGTCACGTGGATTGCACTTAGATGATTAAGGCGGTTGTTTTCGATGGATAGGAATCGAAGTGATGGCTTGTATTGGCTAAGGGCTGTTTTTATTGAACACACACATTGGCCAACTCTTTAACCACAACGCTCCTTAACAGCACTAGTTACATATCCAGATGGGTGCTTCGGAATGTCACCTTCCGACTTGCATCACCTGACGTGCTGCTCATATGATACTGTGCATTGTCGTCGAAACCACATATCGTCGAGCACGATCACATGTTTGCGAGTATATTGACTAGCGAACTTGATTTTATTTATGTTGGCCGTTAATTAGTAAGACTTGTTCCTAAGCCAACAACGTGTTTAAATATGGGCCTTAAACCTCATTCAACACTGATCGTTTTTTGACGGATCTTTGTTGATCATGTGAGAAAACAGTTGCTGTCTGCCTGTTGCCAATCTCTTTTGATTGATGACATAGTTGTGGAGTTTCTTTTTTTTTCAGTTTGTTATAGATGCACCAAAGTTCTTCATAATTTCATTGATGCTGTTTTTCCTTAATATTAAGATTGGATTAGACATTCTCGAGATCTTTTTCGCACAAATAATGAGGGGGGGAGGGGGGTGGGGCTAGATTCATTTTGTGCAGTGCCATAGATTTGCTATCCTCTTCTGTTCACAAACAGTTTTTATCTTTTCAAATAAGCAAATAAACGATTTTAGCACGAGTCGCAAATGCGAACCACGTGCATGTGCGTCAAGTGAATCCCAGCAAAGCTCTGCGATATCGTGCTTACGTCCGTCCGTCGATTCACCGCTCGACTTGTCGAGTCACAAAGCAAAAGTAGAGGAGGCGATGACAGTTGATGACCGTGCCAGTTCAAGTGGTCGTGCAAGCACCGAGTGCAACATTGATTCTGAAACGGCTAAGCGACGCATACAGGCTGATGCAGCCCTCGTTCGCAAGCCTCTCGCTCTTGGGTAAAGTGCTTGTGTTAATGTAGTTTAGAAGAGAGTAATTAAGGNNNAGACAGCGAACATCTGCGTGTTTTTTTCTGCAAAGTTTCCGCACTATACTGCGAAGGATTCATGATCTGATATAAAGGTGGATATTTTTGTCGTCTTCAGTGCTCGGCTAGTGCTTTTCACCTTCTCCCTCTATAGTAAGGTGATTCACATTGTTTTTTTCCATAGCCTCCGATGTTCCGATCGTTTATATTTCCATTTCTCTTTCTAATAGTCTGTACCTCTTCTGCCTTCAGGGGAGTTTCTTTTGAAAGTTCTGATGCAATAAATATATATCGCTACAAATATCCTCACAATTTTCCATGCTACTTTCTTTCATAAGTTTTTTCTTTGCAAAATAATCTATAAAAAATGCTCAATTTTTTGAATTTTTATTCCTTTTTCAACGAGTGATTTCTATAGATGGCGTCGGCAAACGTGCATTCGCTCGATAAGTGCGACAGGTGTGCGAGGTGATGTGATTTACTATGCACCTTGCGGCAAACGACTTGGATCATATGCGGAAGTGATTCGAGTAAGCAGTTTTCACTTCAGTTGACTTGGTTTAGCTGCAGATTGTCAGCTGTGATAAATGACCGGCGTTGAGTCAGCTCGATTTATCTCGTCCCTGCCCCATCGCAGCAGGACTTGAGTTGGCCGAGTTCGAATTAATGTAGGATGTGGAAATCAAGTAGTGCGTTGCAGTCAGATTTTTTCAATTTGAATGAGTTTTCGCTTCGTTTATGGCCACGAGTCGTGCTGTAGTAATGTAGAATGCCCTTCCCCAATCCCCTTTCACCCTCCGCTTTCATCCTTCCGTTTCCCTTTTCTCTTCGCCCTACCTCCTCTTCCCATTTCGTGACTCTGTTTAGCTCCATATTATTCTTTTTGAATGAGACACACCAAGAATATACATATTTCTTTGATTGTCGAGGTCATAAAAGTTTATTTCCCAATTTTAAACTGCTTTACCAAAATCAATCTGTAAAAGAATATGCAATAGATATTATGTACATCTAGATAAATGGCTGCTCAATAAAACTTTGGCAAAATTGTTTATATCGCTGCTTTTATTATTTTTCGAATATTTCATCTTCTGATCTCTTTTCATGTACGNNNCACATCTAAACGAGTGATTCAGTGTCTCCGAGGGTACTAAAAAAGTGATCATTACTAGATGTAGTCTTAATCTCAGTCACTTGTGACTCATTGATGTACTAGGTGGAGGATGTTGGATTAAGAGGGCGGCGAAGAAGAAAGTGAACGTGTTCTGTGAAAAAATTGGGAAAAATAGGGACAAGGAGGTGGAATTGAATAATTTTCTGGCAGTGTTGTTTTGTAGTGAATTATAATTAAATCTGCGATCGTTCACACTGATTTATGTTATGTGATTTCAGTACTTGAACAAGAGGAATATCACATCGATAGGCCGTGACCACTTCAGCTTCAGCTGCAAGGTGATCGTCGGTGAATTCATCATCATTAGGCCATCGACCGAGGGATCGGATAAGGTTAGCTTTATGGTAGTTTGAGGGGTAATCGGCGGTGTTGATGGCTCGGAAAGTTGATGACTCAAACTGTTGGATGTGAGGGTCCATTGGGGTCCTTTCAACTGCAGATACGATAGAGTGCCGCGTAACTTGAAAAGCGTTATATCGCAAGAACATTTAAATTCCTTTATGTACAAGCTCAAGTTGATGCTTTTGGCATGGTTAGAGGTGGGGGAGGAGGAAGTGCGAGCCTTCATGCGCCTAAGCTTATCCCTCAAAACTGTAGTCGTCAAATCGACGTCATCTTCATCATCGTTTGGCGCGAAGCATATAATCCCTTGTTAATTCTTGCGCTCGCCCTTCTATTGTTGCCATTTTTTTAATGCAGAAAAGTAGTTATGGCGCACGTGTTAAAAGTTTGGACGCCTCTGCTTTGAATATAGGTATCGAAGGGGACCATCGCGAGAGGGTGGGGGGGAGGGGAGAGGGAGAAATGTGGGATGCAAAACATTCTTGTACATAAGAGGATGAGGAGTAGGGTGTGGAACCTTTCTGTGTGTGGTAGAAGAGGTTATAATCATATTTATCAGTCTTAGTACAGTGTAATAGTCCATATTATTTTAGTTGCAAAGACACAAAGAGCGATTTGAATATGCGATTCAAATAGGGTGTAACTCGTGCTGTTGTTCTCTGCTTCTTAAATGCGAACGAAATTGAAATATCTCGATGAGTGCAGTGATATTTGAGAATGTTGCAGGCAATAACGAAGATTTCTGAAGAAGAAGTATTAGCAGAGATAGCACGACTATCAGGTCCTAGCGGATCTCGCAAAGCTCCTCCCGCACAGCCGGCAACGACATCCACTGGTGACCATTCTGCTAAAGCTAGCTGTTAGCCTTTGCTCTCCTCATCATTTTTCATTGGGTGTGGTTGTTCTGTTTTGCATACTCTAACTGGGAAATACACATACTGAGTGCATTAATTGCTTGTTTTTGTAATCATTGTAATGAATGTGCAGTTCAAACGCTGTAACATGAGCACATTCCACCACCAGAAACCATTTTTGCTTCTCTAAGCGTTTTGCATGGTCGTGCTAAAATGTCGCGCTGTCTGTATCTATTTTGGCCTGTTTTAAACGAATTGAAGTGTGGCTCGTGGCCCTTTCCAAATGCCATTTCCAAAGTTGCATATATTTAAGCTTCTCGTACACTCGAAAAGAATGCCGACAAAAGCGTTGAAGATAAAGCGCTGCAACAACTACAGCGCCAACTTCTACAGCAACAAGGCGACAAACTCTACGCACAGCTGTTGCTCGGTCTTGTACGTTGTTTTTCATTCTACTTCTCTCAGCATTCCCCCATATAGTATGCTTTACGTTGAGGCGTTGTTTGTTACCGATATGACTTATGATTTGGATATGTGGATGGCTGTTTTGAGGGATGTAGCTTTTTGTGCAGGTAAGGTGGGATTTCGATTTTGAAAAACACATGTAACTGGAAAAGCAGATTATGCGCTTTGTTGGTCTTGAATGGTTTTGCCATGTTTTATCTGTTTGCGTTTTTAGAAATTTTTGCGACTTTTTGTCACTTTTTGTCATGCCATACGGTGAAGTTTTTGGTTGTTTTGAAGAGCGGTTGAATTTCAGTGATGTGCTGGAGAAAACTGGTGTTAGTATCGTTAATATTAGTATTAGAGAAAACTAGTATTAATATTAGTAGAGTAATATGCGTCAGCATGTTCAAACTTACCCTACGACACTAGTTTCCCATTTATTTTGCGGTTAACGATATCATCATCTTTCTAGCCGTATATTTTCTGCAATAGATTTTTTATTGTGAGCATGATTTAAATGTTGTTTGACGTATAACACATTAATGCGACAACATACCTCGCGATGTTATAAGACCGCCCTTGAATCTGATGGAAAGAGCGTAGAGATCCCAGTGGGGGGTGGAGAAGGGTGCTGATGCAATGAGAGATGTTCACTTTTCTGGCTTCACTCGGCAGTAGCTCGCATGTTAAGCTAAACGAAATGGCCAATAAAGGCGCTTAGGAAAGGCTTCCTCTCTAAGCATTGAAGAGATTAACAATAAAAGGTTGGTGGCAGCTTTTCACGGCATCGTTCCCACTGTCCAATGTTTTTCTATATTTTTTTTGCTGTATATGTGAACTTTTTGATGTATATCTCTCAAGTTAAGAGCAGTTGAGTATTTGTTGTTTGATTTATCCCTCTTTCAGGGTCAACAACTGCAGCAGGGAAATGTTAAGGTGGAACCGCCACTGTCTTCGCCTTCCATTTCCGCTGCGTCCACTACAGACAAGAAAAAGCCAAAGGTCGATTTTTATTGAGTCAAGAAATATTCGCGAATCAGTGATATAGATTTTTTTTTGCTGGAAAAGAATTGGTAATAGGGAATGGTCAGAGATCATTTGAGTAATTCAGAATGTTGAAACGTTTCCAAATAACTTTGTTATGTGATATGAGCCATATTCGTCCATACGAACTTGTCATCGTTACAGTTGTTGCGATGCATTTAATTCAGTTCTTCTCATCAATGAGAAAGATTTTAACAGTGAATGGCAGTAAGAGTGAGATAGACACGAGGTACATATTATTGGGTGTCAAACAACTGGCAAATTACTTTCAATCATTGGCCTTCATCATAGTATGCTGCTCGAAACGACCAGTGTCGCAAAAGTAGCAGCATATTCAATTTCGAAGTTTCTAATCCACCAAATGCTTAACGGCTTCATGCTCGAGTGGCTATCAAAGTAACGCCAGCGTAGCAACGACAGTACGTTGATTTGGCTGGAAATCTACATCAACCGCCTTTCACTCCCTGATCGGCTATATATTCTCACTTGAAACTTTTTTTTTTTTGAGAAAAATATGCTAATTCATGGCGGATTCTTTACCATCACTTCTTGTGCAAAGCTAATGCTAAACGAGATCAAGAATCATCTTTGGAAATCACCTAATCGGCTGCATGCTAATTGCGTTTAAAATTTACATTTGTAGGGTTTGTCGTGGTAAAATTATGCTTGTGCGTATGTCTGCGTCCGCGTATGTTTACCCATTACTTTCGACAGGGGGGAGTGAGGGAGCACTAAAACTAGAATTTGGAAGGTGGGTGGATATTGCATGGTATAGGCTGACCGTCTGCATCATATTTCACGTTGATCGATCACCTCCTGGAGGGGTTATAAGACCTTCGAAGATGAATTCGTAAAAGCAAAGAATCTTTCGTAGAATATTTGCGTAAGGGGCCTAAGGAATTGAAATATTTGGGCATTTTATTGACTGTTGGTTAATTACGAAAGTGGTTGATCAAGTAAGCGAGCAGAAGCATATATCGTGTCAGCTGCTGTGATGCACATATTTTTCAGCTTGCTAAAATTTGAGCCTGTCGTATTGTCAGACGACTGCCAGTGACGTATATACGTATTTCTTCGTTGCTCGCAGTATGCTTATCGGTGTTTATGTGCAGGTTGAAATAAATGCTGTGCCGTTGACCACGCCAACTCAGACAACAGCAAATGAGTCATCTCTAGAGGAGGACAAGGCAAAGATGAAGGCAGAGGAGGAGGAGCGCATGAAAACAGTCAGGCAGCCAATCGACGATCTCCTTCTTGAAGAGGCCAGGGTTCGTGCTTGTGGAATATCACCTGTGCTGTTCAGATTAATTTCGTATTCTTTCCAGCATCATTCTAACAAATGGGGTTTCTTTCAAGGGTGCTGATTAATTACCAGCGGAATTACGTGCTTGGTAAGGTATTTTCTGGCACTGTTTGATAACAAATTTAAGCACTCTTATATGAATGAGTGTAGGTGCGCAGTGGGTTTGCCCTAATGAGTTATGGGCACCTAATTATGAGGTCAAAATCTCCTTGCAGATTTGTTCAGAAACTAACTGCATGTATGCTGACGCTTTTTTTCTAAGAATTAGCATAGCTGGCTGGTTTTGTAAAGAAAATTGTGAGGCGTTTATATCTCGTATTTCAGCATTTATTCAACCCGTTACTTATTATTTTCTTATGTTGTCACTTACTGCTTTACTTGTTTTATCAGTGAGTTTTTGATTTATGCAAACGTGTTGCAAAGTTGCAAAAGTGCATATTGCATCATCCGCCTCACTGCATAGTTATCTCGTTAATTGCTACCAGTGGTCGAATGTTTTTCAACTTCCCCAGCGAGTGAACCGCGTGGTTCAGCATAGCTTTCCATCGAAACTTCCTTTTCAGTAACGGTTTTCCGCTTGTAGTGATGAAATCGGTTCTTCGCAGTGTTAATTGCTGTTGTTGACCTATCAAAGACAATTCGAGGTTTTGATAGAATCTCAAATGAAAAGTTCCATCACTAAAAGGGTTATTGACAAAAAGTTGGAGTGCCCTAACTGCATCCACACCAACTATATTTCCATTGTTCGTCGAGTTTATTATCGTTCATGATGATCATTTACTCTTCGCTTCACATTCCGTCATTTGTAGTAAGCTTTCACACACTACGATCTACAGTGCATTTGGTCGATGGCACGTTTATCTACTTGTTTTCTTTTTTTCCGGATGTTTTAGCCATAGCCGTACAAGTTGAAAGTGTGCGAGAGAGGAATGAGCTTGAGGAGCTAAGGCTTGCAATTGTTTTTATGGATTCATTTCAGAAGCTGCCACAGCTTGATCGGATCGACAACCTCACTGTAACGGGTCCCGCATTTGCCGATGCTTTAATGGTCAACGAGTTCGTACACAATTTTGGTCACGTCCTCAAAATTGGTAACTACATTTCATTGTACACATTGTGAGGATTGTTAGTGTCGTCTTTGTAGGAAAAGCTGAATTGCAGCCGAAGACGCAACAAGCATAAATGTGGTTGACAAAAGTTAGTAGCTGAGAATGGCATGATAAGTAAGGTTCCACGTGCCTTGATGGGAATTGGCTGTTCTAGCCGAATATTCTGATGTTTCGTGAGTAATTTCTGCTTTAAAATGAGTGACTTCCAAAAAGTTTTATGCATCTAAGCTTGGAAACATTCTGTGAAAAGACTTTCATTTGATGAATGGAAATAACGATAAATCAGTATGCGAGAATTGAGAGAACGTTTATGGAGTTATGTGCTACGTTTGCTTCTGTAATGTAGTCTAAAAACTTAGCTGACACGTTGGACGCATTGTCGATAAGTTTTCGTGGCTTCTTGAGTTTTCATTCTAAGCTACATGAATTTTTCTTTTGAGCTGAAAGTTTTATCTAACGTACGTGACTGAACTTACCCACTTCCACAACGCGGATGTTTTCGCGACCTCAATCAGTGGACACGATATGGAGAGGTGTTGGAGCGGGAGAAAATTGCAGCTCCATTTCTCCTTGCTTTCATTCTCTCCTTCCGTCTTTTTATATCATTATTTATTTCCGGTGTGATTTTAGCCGAACTTTCAACTTTTTTTTTTATTGGTTGAAGAGAATCAGTTTTCTTCCGCTTTATTTAAGAAATAAATTATTAGAATAATTAATCGATTGTTGGGGGGATTTTTTTCACCAAATAAATTCAAAGAGCGGAGGTGTGCCAACCTCCGTCAATCACATCGTTTCATTCGCCACTCGGTGTGATTTTTATCAGCTCGCTGCACTTACTTGTTTTCCCTTTGAAATAAGTGTTGTATCCTCTTGAATCGAGGGGTCTTGATAATACCAAACCAGTATGGAAATTTGCGGTGAATGCGGCTGACTACAAAGTCACTTCTGTCAATCGACGACATTCTCAGTTGATTTCTTCTCGCTAGCGGCATTGTTACACATATATGGGTTGCACTGATCGTTGGTATCCCCAGAGTGCTGAAAGCCTCTTCATTGCTATCCTTTCTTCTTTCGACTCTTGCGACTGCATATACAATATCAAGTTCCGCCTCGTATTGCATGTATTTTCACGAACGGTTGTCCAGTCGGTCGCATTTGTTGTCTGGTCTGTCGCATTTGTTGTCTGGTCTGTCGCATTTGTCTGGTCTCTCACATTGATTGTCCATTCTGTCACCTTCCTTGTACAGTTTCTCCCATTTCGTTGTGGAAGTGAAGGCGATTCCAATAAAATATAATCGTACACGAGCAGTTTTAATCATAAATTTTATTCGATTGCAGTCGTCATTACGTCGTTCGTTTTTTTCAATCATGTGGGTGTGCATGGCTGAGCGGCAAAGTGCGTTGGCGTCACGCGACGAATGTTTTGCTCAGTGCGCTTCGTGCGCCCAATTTCAAATGAATTCCTCTGCTAATATCACTCGCCTATTTGCAATATAGGTGATTTCGGGAGGGATATGGCCTGATTTTCATTTTTCCAGATAAACGAACACTGCCAACCCTGAGCGAGTTCGTTGCCGGTCTTCAGAACGATGCCGTACACGTGAAGAGCTTTCTGAAGCTGACGAAGATTCTGCTGCAGTTGGTGCTGGAGTATCCGGGCTTGCCGTCGGGTATCGCCGGCAGGACACCACTTGGACAGGCACTCAAGGACGTCGGTATCCACAGAGAGAACTATTCTGAGTTAATGAAGATGTTCTTGCAGTCGAGGGACGAGCACGGCAAACAGGTGTTCCCTTATGAATGCTTTCTCAAGCATATTTCGAAGCTCACTCCCGTTCTTAACTTAGTTCTCATGAATAAGGAGCGATGCGGCTTTCATTTCATAGTTTTAGTATGCCATCGACTCTGCAAATTTGCATTCACAGAGCCATTGTGTCGAGGTCTTGCTCATGTGCACGTGTATGTATGTGTCTGTCTGTCTGTCGGACGGTCCCACACTGGATATCACTGAATCTAAAATTGCGGAATTTGTCAGTAAAGTGTGCATGTTAGGATAATCTGCAGTATCGGTTCTCAACTCGATTCATCGAAGGCAATAAATTAGTTGTGGGCACGGAAAGATCCTTAGAATAAGCGTATTTGTAAGGAATTTTGAACAGATCAAAAATGTTATGAATAGTCTGAGGTGATGAGTGGAAGTGCAAAGGGTATATCGCGTCAAATGCTTTCACATTTCCCCGTATGCCTGTTTGATTGAAGAATTGTGGCAGTTGAAGTGGCACAATATGCACTCTATAGTTGCTCATAAGGAGTAATCTGTTGCATTTCTTAGTCACTCTAGGTGCACTTCCGTCGCACTTGTCCGTTGTGTCGTCATGCTGAAGAGAGTAGTGATGTAAGATGTGTTGTTGCTTTAGTTGGGTGCTCTCTTGGAGAATTGTTCGTTCGAGAATCTCGATCCTGAATCGAAGGCTTCCATCCTGGCGTTCCTTTGCAACGAATTGCTGTATTGTCGAAATATAGTTCGCGAAATCGAAAGCAATATGGAGGAAATGACACGTTTGAAGGGCGAAAAATGGCTTCGCGAGGGTAAAAGTCGTGCGCTGCGTGCCGTTCAGGCTAGGAAACGAGCACACAGCACTAAGAAGGTAGGCCGTCGAGTTTCCTACCACGACTTTATATCCGCTTTATGCAGTTATGGACGAATGAGGCTGTAAATGTGGATGTTGACTCGTCACAAAGGCAATAAATAAATTATGGTACGTGAAATCCTGCGTGACGAATGTGCAGTCGATTTAAAACGACGTGAGAAACAGTTTAGTAAAATATAACGACATATTGGAAGAAGTAAAGGAATTGAATGAAATTTATTTGGGAGAGGGGGGGGGGGGGAATGAAGAAGTGTGCCTATCCCAGGAGGAAACTTAACGAGCTGGGAAGCGATATCTGATGAATTATTTCGTTGGAATTCATCGTTTTTGTCGGAGAATTCAGCAACTTCCGGCTAGGGATCTCTCTGACATTTTTAGTACTTTATTGTGATCAGAATCTCTTCTATCATTTTTGACATCGGCTAATACTGATCTCGCGGTACGAGCGTGACCGCTTATTTGTTTACTAATCGTAAACTAGACTGTATTGCTAAATAATTTCACGTCATCGATACGGTCATTTAAAGGTGCATCGGACTTGCAATTGAGGTCAAATATGATCAACGCACATTGCTAGGTGGTGCAGTTTAAATATTTAAAGCAGTGTGCCCCATGATGGCTATTGCTATAAGTTTTTTCGCTTCATGCACCGCATTTCCGAACTTATCTGCACTGGCCAAACTCATATCGACTTTTTTTCTGAAAAGGATGATCAAATTTTGGTCGGTGGAATATGGCAGCGATTACGTGCGAACTAGAAAGAGATGTGGAGAAAGAGCATAGCTGTTTCATGATCTTATAAGGCGTGTGTCGGCGTAGAAGGTTTCCGCTTATGTAAATGCAAGTATGTCTGTCTCAGTTGGTGACCATGAAAGACAGCCACAACCATGAGGATTAACAGATATAACCTGCGTTATCAGATGTTTTTTTAGTAGAATTTTTTTATTACATACTCTATGAAATGGTGTATTTTTGATCATAAAAGGGCAGCCGTGATAAGGAGTTGTGACAGGCGTCGGCGTAGAAATGGGTGGCAGTAAGCCTGATTCTGTTTCTGTAAATCTAATGTAAAACCTGTTAGTTCTAATCGAAAGCGATTTCTTGGTAAATATTTTATGAGGCATCAGTCACCCAGCAGACACATAATAAACATTCTTGCGATATTCAGGGAGCAGGTCATCCAGTGATCGAAGCAGCGAAAAGTGTGTATCGTGTTCAACTTTCTGGGCGTATTTATGGTGAACTCCAAGCCTTTTTTTGCAGCTGAAAATGGAGTTGGAAGAAACAGAATCTAGCCGCGCCGGTACACCGGGTTCGATGCGGTCGGAGGCATCCGATGAGAGGGAGCCATCGCCGATACCAGTTGTACATCGGCTTAAGGCACTAACACCCGGACTTGGACAATGCGATATCCTTACACCGCAGGTCGAATCTTTGTGTTTAGCAATCTGCTGTAGAAAAGAGGATAGGAACTTACGAGATTTTTTTCATCCGTTTCTGTTCTGACAACTGCGATTGGAATTGGATGCGTCATTTCGCTTGGTGACATATGTAATAAAACTAGGCTTGCACAGCGACGCTTGTGAAACTGAATATTCTTTTAAGGTATGGGTTTTAGATTGAAACTTAGAGAAGAAGATTCTAGCTAGATGTCTATAGAGAGGAAAGGGAGAGAGTTGATACGTTTTCGTGGAAATGGGAAAAGATTCCTCTCTCAGTTTGCAATGGAACGCTGAAGTCTTTTCTACATCTTTTTCAGTAGCGGTTCATTGGAACTGCGTACTTATTCTGAATCGTTCGCTGGTAAGGGGAGGAGATTTTGAATAATTTGAAATTCTTCTGCATTGAGCTGCGGTGAATGCATCGTCATTTGGGCCGTAGTGGCTTTTTTTTTTTTTTTCGAGAACGGTCATATTGGTTAATTTGTTGAAGCTATCGCCTATTTGAAACTGATGCTGGGAGTGGATTACCAGCTCTGAAAATAAGCTGCAAATTGCCATCTTTATTGAAGCACTATATGCTGTCAATTGATTAAAGGAACACTTATTACCAGCTGGCTGGTTGTTAAAAGTGATTCAGCACGAGTGATTGTTGACTGCACACCTAAGATGCCGAATCTTGAGGAAATGTTGAAAGATGCTAAGGTGAAGCATTGCAGTCCAGTGGTGTTTTCCTTCGCTGCTCTATGTGGTTATTCTTATTATCAGTTGGTACTGTTGCAGGAAGAGGCAATGAGCGTTGACGAGCTTGAGGTGTATATTGAAAAGTTGAATACGGAGGCCGAGGAACTACGTGAGAAGCACAATGTGTTATCCGATAGAGTGCGCATACAGCCACTGGGGCAGGTGCAGTATTTTTATATAATGCAATTGGCAGCTGTGATTGCTGTGTCTTTATTGAACTCATAAGTGCATCGGTTGAGGTTTTCGATATTTCATGACTTTCGATGGGATTAGCTCTTATTATGAACTCTGACCGAAATGCTGGAGGAGAGATATTCGTCGCATCATTTGATGATAGGTTTCGGGGTTCGGTGAAATACAATCGTGGTGAAGACTCGTTTGAATTGTAAGCGACTGGACTAACGCAACAACCGACTAGTTTCGTATTATATTTCAATTGTTTTTTTTTTTGTTGTGCTTTTAATCGAGATTGTTTTTAATTTGCTCTATAACATCAGTTATTTGAGGTCGTTTCACAATTTAGTGCTGCGTAAATGCTTGATTTTTCACTGTACTTGAAGGAGCTATGCAGTGAATGGATTGATGTTTAGGATCGTTTCCATCGTTTTTATTGGATGCTCCCTCGGCTTGGCAATACACTTGTAGAGAGCGTCGCTTCTGCTGCTCCACACAATCCATCAATGAACCTCGATGTGACTTGTCATCGAGATCCACCCTCAATCAAAGGTTCACTTTGCTTACGCTGATATTCGGACCTCTTTGAGCTGTTGGCACTGAAAGATAGAAGCCTGGGTTTTGTAACAACTGTTCGATCATTGAGGTAGATGTGAGCGTCTAGGTGGTCGTCTTTCGCGTATTTCGACTGCTACTCCCCAAAACTAGTGAGTGCTCATCTGTAGGGATCATTATTCATCTGCCATTGATAGGGGGTCAGCGGCTCATTTTCTTGTACGTCTGTACGCCTCTGTTTGCTTTTCACCTATAAAAATGGGAGGAAGCATGAAAGAGCTATCAAGTCTG
This sequence comes from Toxascaris leonina, assembly GCA_022844705.1. Lineage (NCBI taxonomy): Eukaryota > Metazoa > Nematoda > Chromadorea > Rhabditida > Ascarididae > Toxascaris > Toxascaris leonina. The sequence continues at coordinate 591 of JAARMF010000903.1, read as the reverse complement.
ACGAATTTTTTGAAGGTCCACTCATCCTTCTTCGACTACAGAACTTGAGAACTATTCTATTTTATAATTTTCTGGTCGCTAACATTTACGCTTAATGTTTCCAGAGGATCCCTATCATTTCGTCGATCCAGACGTAATTGCTTGTGTTGAAGATCTGTTGGATAATGTTTGTGGCGAAGAAGAGAGACCTGACAAAGGAAGGAAAGGTTAGTTGTTGCTTCATTTTCGCTACTCACAGTTATCATCTCGCAACATGGCTAGGTTCGGGCAAGGTAAAAAAGAAAGGAGGAATACAACTAATCGATTGTATTTTTACACTGTTATTGAGAAAGTAGAATGCAGAATATTCTAGATTGTATGACGTATTGTTGTGCCAAACTATCCGTCATTGTGCTTCTTGAATTTCCATAAGTTTTGACTCGTTGCTATTATACTTCGGTTTCACTTAAGTGACATTGTGCTGTCACTGAAGGATGCCAGCTTGTCTGGGAAAATTTCATTTTTGAGTGCATTTCTCCTATCGATTGACGATCTTATTCTTTGAGCTCTCTGCAGCACTTACAAACAGCAAATCCGCCTTCGATGCTGCCC
>JAARMF010000902.1:22928-59709 GCA_022844705.1 Toxascaris leonina | reverse complement strand
AAATTCCATTTGCTCACTTTTATTCGTTTTTCTTCATATATTCTCACTTGCAAGAAGTTTGAATTTCTAAGGGATCCCAATTAGATCCCATGAAGGATGAAGCGATAAAAATTCAAAAGATGGGAAAGAGAGCCACCTCTTCCAATATAACATGAGTAGCAAAAAAAAACAAGCCTAAATGTAGTACAGTACTGTTACTCAACAGTTTCTCACTTTAGTTGATCTTGTTGGACATCTAGGATAGAAAATTCAGCCTCCCCCCCCCCCCNNCCCCCCCCCCCCCCCCCCCTCCATCCAATTTTTCAAATGGACAGTTTGTCCCCGTGCTGCAACGTTGGTGTCACTTTGGGTGCGCACTGCAAAAGCGCATTAACACCTTTACGAATCTTTTCGGATGAAGTACATACAAGTATGGTGAAAAGTTGGTTTAATGTACTCGTACTCTTCCCTCCAAAAATTGGTGAAACTTTGTTCTTCTATCGGCCTCCGACGTTAGACTGTACTTATACTCCATTTGCGAGTTTTAATTTGGTGCAGTACTATGCTATACTTGGTGTTAGTAAAAGTACAGTAAAAGAAGTACAATACCGTTTATTATAACGGTATCACCGCTCCTCATCTAGTGTTGTAGCCAATAATTTAAGAGCGGCTGCCTCGAAAGCAAAGGCGTTAAAGTAGCAACTTCCAACCACTGATGAGTGCCTCCAGAGTCAAACTCCTGTGCAATCCCGTTGCATAGCTAATTCGAGCCCTCGCAGTAGTCAGAAACATCTCAGCACTTCGTTGGTGCATTACCAACAAGTTTTTTCTAAATGAATTGTGTAAATGAACTTCAAAGGGATTTCAAATATCGCCCACCAATACTTTTGTCGCAACATGAGAATACTCACTGAAGAACCATTCCTGGTGGTGGTGACCTGGACCAACTTGTGATGCCAATCATGAAAGAGAGGAGGCCGAACTCCCTCTTTATGCTTATGCGCTTTTTTGGACTTAAACAGTATTACTCATTATTTTCTCGATTGTAGTCCTATTATTAGAAACAGTTGGCATGGCATTGACCAGCCATATTTATGCTCTTTATTGATCGTACTTTCATCTATGGATTCGGCATGCGTTCAACTTTAATGTGCAAAATAATTATTAGAGACTCTGCGGTTGCCACAACTTTCAGTAATATGCGATGACGTTGTTGGATGAGTGCAACAACGTCATCTTTAAGTGAGGAAAAAAGGACAGAGGTAGAAAAAGACAGGAAAGACGGTACTGTGTCGGTTGTCCGAGAAGGAGAATAATACTCGAGAAAAGGAAAGGAGCGACGGTGATGAAGTGAGAGGTAGAAGGGGATATGTCGCTGACAGATGCAACATATCCCCTCATAGCATTCCTATGCGGATGTTCTGTGCGTTACATCTGCAAATAGCGCTCTGCACTACTTTATCATAACATCACAGAATATTCAAAAATTGCATCGATTCTGTTAGAGTTTCAATAATAACCACACAAAGTTATGCATAAGTAAATGCGAAAACACTGCAGAAATTTGCGTAATTAGTTGCAAAACGTTCCACAAATGGCACACTATTGATAATTGTAAAATGTCAACATAACAATACACTGCGGACATGAGATCGATAAACGGTATGGGCAAATTATTTCAATCGGCATTCAACAACGCAAATCAGTCTATCCATCAAATTTCAACAATTACAAGTAGTGAGAGTGAGAGAATTCCAGAGTCGTGCTATAGTCGCAATCATATGGCAGAACTTAGAGACCCACCCTGCTTCTAGTCGGGACCAAGCGGGAGGATCCTCAAGCACTGCTCTAGTCCGTATGAAGAAGGAGAATCCTCAAGCCCTGCTCTAGTCGGGATCAAACTCCCCGCTAGATTTTTGAAAGGGTAATCTCCACTATTTTGCTCATCTCACAACCTTGCCGATCGATGCCCCAATTTTCCGAATATTTATTTTAGAATTAGAATGGATGAAAAATGAGGTAAATAATCCTAAAGCGTTGATTTGCAGGTACCACTCGTACCGCTTATTCCAGCGATCAGTATGCTAACTAACATCTTGCTGATGATGCATCTAGCACCAGTCACATGGTTACGTCTCGTTGTTTGGCTTGTAATCGGTAATCACCAGTTATACCTATATCGGTCTTAATTTCAACCAAAAACAACAACCACAGAGATGATGTGCCAAAGAAATTGGCAAAAAAAAATGCACTTTTGCAATCCCGTTCACTTAACCAACTGATCTCATAAATTACGAACAAATAATAAAAAACGAACACTAATGCATTCATTTATTTGGAGTGCTGCAGTCATTGTTGAAAATCTGTTTAAGATTTATATTTTCCAACCTCAGAAATGAAAGGAAGGAAATTGACAAAAACGAAGCAAAAGAAAAGAAGAATGATATGAAACTGAAGAACCTCAAAATAAACCTTTGAATGAAATCACCGCATAAATCGTTTTTAAGTTCACGAAATTTCAACAACAAAAGGCAAATACAATTCAAAATTTATGAGAAATGACACAATCACTCATTTTAGTACCACAAATATTTACATCTTAGGTTAGCACCAACAACCCATCGCAAATCTTCGACTATATTTTTTTGTAGTTCACAGAATCTGTAAGTCTCTTCAATTCTCAATAATAACACTCGACTGCATATTCAGGATTCGCGATCTACGGACTGTATGGAATGAAACATAGCCGTGAAGAAGGAGCACCGAATTCTGGAGCAATTACCAAGAGTACCACTTATGAGAGTGTGATTAGTGAAAGTACACAATGAAGAGTACGGCGGAGGCGAATGAACAAAATCGCTTTCCGTTTGCAATCGTGTAACGCTGACAAATTGGGCAAAATATTTCCCAAGAATATTTCCTCATTCATTATTTCGTCTCTTTTGTTATGCTTCTTTCATCCTAATATTAAATAAATGGACAAAAAGAATTAAGTGAGGATCCAGCGGGCTTATGAACGTATTTAGGCAAGGTTAGGTTGGGAGACAGGACTTGCGGTGTGCCTGTCACGAACGCGACTACAGCCGGCAAATTCCTACCATTCTGCAACAAAGCGGAACTTTCCAACTCCCATGAATTACTTCGGGACAGCAATTTTGCGAAAATTTGCCTTAACAACTGAAAGACTAGAAAAATGAATTCAAAATGCATCTTGCCGAACAAAGCGAAATCAACTTCGGCAACGAAGCATTTAACGAGCCATACCCACCTAGGATTCCTTTGTTTTCCCCTCCACTTTATGTGCTATTTCTTTGTTTGGTATGCCTAACTTCTTTGTTTCTTTCGATTTTATGTCCAGTTTCCTCACTTTATATGTGTGACTTCTTTGCTTCTGTCCATTTTCCGCGAATCTCGGAAATATTGCTCCTCGTTTCTTACTCTTTATCAACGTACACAGATGAACACTCGTTGAGCGTCAGTCTCTCGACTGCATTACCTATAGAACGTTATAACGCTATTCACGTGGTGTAATGCTGTCAAACAGCCTTTCCATAGATAATGAAAAGAGAACGAGGAAAAGTGGAAATCCCGGAAGTTGACGACTTCCGCACCTTGTGTTGTTGCTGTTCGTCACCTCTTCACGGCCGAATTTCTCACGAGCCAGCTAAGTCTCAGTTCCCAGCGATCCAAATCACCTTCGAGTATCTCGCCGCAAACGCTTTTTGCTTCTTCTCATATCACTAACCTGCTGAAAACATTTAATCGTTATTTCATATGAGTGTGCTGTGATCGTCCTTTCTCTTCATATGCCCCATTTCTATGTGCCCTTCATCTATTTATTCGTGTCTGATCTCTTCTGTTGAATTCATTTAAGCGTTTATCTATAAAGATCTGTTTTCCTTTTCGTCACTATTGCAACCGCTCTTCAGTTTTCGTATACCGCTAATGTCAGAAGTACTGAAGTACAAGAATACTGCAGTATTGAAATACTGGAGGAGGAAAGGAGAGGTAATAGTACAGGGGACAGCGAGGAATCGCGTAGCCAGGAACTTAGTTGAACTGAGACTTTCTGGGACTCTCTACTTATAGCAGAAGATCTAAACCCATATAAAAGCCCACAAGACGCAAAGAACATGAATTTTTGTCCAAAACGGTTGACAACATTCAGAAATAGTCATTTTCAACACAAACTCAGTGAATAAAAAATTTCATGATGCACTTTCCCAAAATTTTTCCGCATCCATCACTGCTTTCTACGACGATTGTCGTTTGGATAGAAGAGTTCTTCTATGGAAATCCCAGAATTCGCTTGCAACCGATAACGGACCCAGCGATAGAATTCTTTTTCAGACATTGACGGAAGTCATTTCTATGTCTCTTCTTCTGCTGGCTAGAAGGGNAGACATTGACGGAAGTCATTTCTATGGTCATTTGCACACCGCCCGAATTGGAGTCTCTTCTTCTGCTGGCTAGAAGGGCGTGAAGGTTGAGAAGCCTCATAGCTATGATAGAAAAGTTGTCTCCACACGCTGTTATTTCACAGCTTGTTATAATTTGCATAAGAAGTACCACGTTAGTGCCACATTTCACCTATACCGTTCACCTTGGTTGTGTCCACTCTAGATGGACGTAACTAAACTTCCTCTGCATCCTCTGCAACTGGGATACAACTCGCAGACGTGACAAGCCCACCATGACTATTTCGGACCGACCTTTCGCATATTTTTGCATAAAAGACGCTTCGCATGAAGCTGCACAGTTTTTAAACAACTTCCATTAGGTTTCGGCTGATTAATACACTTCTTTTATGTTCAAAAATTTAAACGACAAGGCATTTTTCTGCGACAGAACGTCTGAAGAGACCTGGATGGCATGGCAACGCAACTATNCCTTCACGTCTGCGAAGGGTTTGATAGCTCAATTTTGACGGAAAAGAACACTCCTATTCAAAACTCAAGAAGGTCCTCTTGGGGTCTGAATTTCGTTCATCCTCTTGTCTTCGGATTTCATTCGTCCTCTTGTCTCAATTCAAGGCTGCTCTTCACCGTCATCTCTGACTATACAAAAAAGCGTTTCATTTGCTGTTGCAAAGCTCATAACCCGTGCTCAGCAACTCGGAGTGACAAACTCTTCCGTTTGTCCAATCTCAGGACAAAATGCATTCGGTCGGTGAAGCGCCACCTTAGAGCTCCATTTTTCACATAAAGAATAGCGGTACGGGTTTCAACTCTAGTGCAAGTGGGATTTCATTAAAATTTGGGTTCTTTGGTCAAAATTTCGCGACCAACATCCTTTCGGACCTTCTCTTAGAAGCATCCCGTGATAAAATTTGAGTGCGATGAAACGCAATTTCTGGAGACTCCTGCGAAGCGCGCGAAAAGGTGAGAATTTGAGACATTGGTGCTCAACGTGTTGGTGAGAATTTGAGACATTGGTGCTCAACGTGTTATGTATCGGATTACAGATACGATGCGAAATGCAACCTAACTCTTCTACTACAATGTCCCTTTCACAGTGTTTATTAATTGTTAATCTAACCATTAGGCACACTGCTTTGCAGCTGCAACATTATCAACCTGTTAGAAGAGGCTTCCTTTTCCTATCAATTCAAAAGGCGCACTTCCTCTTATCATTTCATCTCGCACTCGATCCACCCTCAGCACGCGCTTGCACGTATACCTAATGGTAAAGGTGGAACAAATCTGACAAGGTCTCTCCGTTGGAAAGGTACAAGCAGGTAGGTGGTAGCAGCAAAGCGGAGACGAGGAAGAGCATGAGGAACGGATGTAACCCTCTTATGGGAACCAAAAATACGTGTTAATTACAGTAACTTGAGAAGGAACGCTAAGCTGTGCACCTTGAAAAAGAAAATCCGACCGCATCTACCCGCCGGATTGTACCGTCAGACATATACAAACACATAAATCGACTACATGGTTAAGAAAAGAGCCGATGTGTTCGACGAATTCCGCGAAATCGCGCCTCACGTTCCGACCTTTCCGATTCGTCGCAAGAAAGGCAAACGACCTAGCAGCTTCTCAGTGTCGGTATAACACAATCCACTCTCATTCTTGGAGAAGAAGCGAAACTCTGAGACAGAGCACTGGAAGCAAATCTCACTGGTTTTCGAATATTTGCACACACACCTAACGGTACCATTTCTCATAAATTCGCAAGCAGTAAAACAAAACGTAAATTGCAAGGAGCTAGCGCATGGCCCGAACGCAGAAAAATTTCGTATGAACTTGTTGCACATTGTGAGGCTTACAGCTGAGACCGGCCTTTTCATACTGCGCGCGCAGATCCTGCGAGCTATATTTGTTACATCCACGGACCCATTGAGCCCTGCCAGATCTTATCGGCAATGGCAAGCTTGCATTATGGCCGAAGTGACTGACCACTTCTGTCACGAAAGACAACAATGGCTTCTAATGTAACACTGCCTGGAGAGTGGAAGTGCCAGTGTCGGCAATCTTCTGCGGAATGGCAGAAACGGTTCTAAACGACATGCTTAGTAACTTGCAACGCGATGGAAAGATCCGTCGCGGAAATGACAGAAATGATGGATGAACGATAACGTCGAGAAGTACGTTACGATGACGAGGAATTTTCGGTTGTCCTCGATCAGGTGAATCGACGAATATGGCAGCACAGATGGTACGAGACCACCTAGAACGAGCAAGCAGAAAAATGGGTGGAGAGAGACAACTAAGGATCCCAACAAATTTATGTCATAGAATGGTAAAGTTTATTTGTTGATGATCGCTCCATCGTGCGAAGAACGTAGGACTTGTTAGCCAAAAGAATACGCTTGATTACACATGCAGAAAGACACGATTCGATCCATCTTTCGCACCACCACGTAAAAGAGCAGAAATTAGAACGTGGCAGAACTCCTCGCGCAATCTGCTTTCTCGCCTAATGAGGCAATCTTTTTTTGACTGCTGCAAACTTTCGCCCAGGAAGCGTCCTACGAACAGCGGTGATCCGTACCCCATCCCTCGCACTTCCTACAACTTATGCCAGTGGACACCCGCTTGAATAGCACTTGATATTGAGTGAATGGGGTGGGTCGACTACAGCTTAGACAACTCGAGAAGACCCTAGAAGAATTGCAGACCAATGAATTGCGTTCTCAGCAACCCTAGAAAGTTGTGCTCGTTGAATACGGCAAAGGTGCAAGCAGTCATCCGCACACGCCATCCACATTTCTACTCCTGTTACGACGTGAAATTGAAATAGGGAGGATTTGAAGGATTTGGAATGACAAGCATGGATCACCGACGACTCGACGCGCTTACACTGAACCTTCGGAGCGGATACCATAAACTATGTGCGTGGAGCAACCCAAGGTGTGTTTGCAAAAAGTGGAGTTCCCAATACTTTGCCTCTATCTAAGTGCAGTCTGGCTTGTCTAATGATAGCTCGTTCTGCAATACTCTAACATGAGATAAATGAAATTTCCCTTCACGAGAGATGCAAAAGAGGAGTGATTAGAAATACCGAATATTGCAGCTCACCATCGGGTAAGCTCACAAAAAAAGACATACATTTGAATGTCCGGAAGGAGCGTTGTTTGCAATTAAAAAAACCATGGAAATATGCACTTCAATTACTCCTTCACTTGAAGCTTCTGCATCACTCCACCCACCTCCCTCGCTGATCTGACTGGAGGAATGAAGTCGGCATTTTCCAGGAATCAACAAAAACTCGCAGCTAGTTTCACCGGTCTTTGTAGCCATACAACTAAATGATATTCAACCTATCCTACCTCTGCACGAAACGCTGAAATACGGTGCAAAGAAAACACCCTCTCAATGAGTGTCTTTTGAGCACTGAACACCGTAACAAATATTTCCGTCGTTGTGTTCAAAACAACAGATGACAGAAAGCCATTCGAAGCGACAGACGCACATATCGGCGCACCGTGCATTACGCCATTTCTAGTCATTTTAACGTCAATCATTGTCACGAAGGGCGTTCAGCGAACCCAAGTGCTTGACGCAAATAGACATTAAGCAATGAAAGACCGCTGATCACTGTTCGTGCGCTCTCTCTGCAACATTTATGCGCAAGAACGTGAAAACGACGGGAATAGAAATCTTGAAAATTAGATGAACTAATCCATCTCAACCCAGCTGAGCCATTGCATTTGCTCAAGATGGTTGCAGTAATCCATGACCTATGTTTATCAATTATGCGGAGAGTGCGAGAAGCAAATCATTCCTTTGTTTAATGAAAAACGGCAACGAACTCGAATGTGCGATATTAAGCACAAAGCACCAAGTGGAACACTTTTTAATCAGAACTCTCAAAGAAACGCTACGATGATTACTGTTAACAACACGAAGGCAGGCAAAATGTCATATATGGGCCGAGCAGGGGCGATTCCCCATCCCCCTTTCACCCACATCCACGAAAGCTGGAGCAAGAAACTGATACAAATGGCAGCAAACCTTTGCATCACTTTGGACAAAATTTCATATGTGACTCAAACATAAAAGGCAAGTACGGACAGAATGGACATAATGGACAAAACCGTGAAATTATAAAACAAACAAACATTTATGTAACTTAGTTAAGTAGCAAAATAAGAAACACATATAGGCAAATGAGATTAAACAAAAAAAATTCTACTGAGAGGAAGACAGCAAGAATGTGTAGTGAACACGACGGCAAGAACATTGGTGACCAACACAGCGCTTGGCAAGGACAAAGAGGAGATTATCGAAGACAAAACAAACAGACAAATACCGCATAAAGAAAACCAGCAAAACATATCTAAGGCCTCTCTCTCGCCACTCTCTGAGTATCCTCTCTCTCACATTGAGTAGCTGAAGCTGCAACACCTTTTCTTTCAAAATATGTGCCGATCAACAAAGCAAATCAAACATCCACAGAAAAATCATAGAACAACATACAAACTTCACGGACAGCTAAACGACAAAGCATGTGGCATGAGAAAGACCAGTGACGTGAACAAAAGGTTTTCCAGAGGGGCAGACCCATACCGTTCTCTTTTAATTTATACTTACCTTCTAACTGATTACAANCCCCCCCCCCCCCCCCCCCCCCCCCCGCCCTGTTATTTAGAACCAGTCTCCTTCCCCCTTTCTTCCCATGGCGGTGGGGGAATCACAAGTCGATATTGCTTTACCTATTACCTATATCCCCTTTCATCTGTCAAGCATTATGGGAAGTAATTCACATTGCTTTATACATCAAAACAGTAGACCGCTATCAATCAGCAGTTATAATGCGTTTAATGGGAAGATTTCTTTACGGCGATGGACGGGATGCGCAATAATTTTTCTTTGCTATTTTACAGAATTCGAGGACAATAAAATAAATAAGAGATGGTGCCCGTTAGAGGCCGAATATACTGCAGACGACAGCAGTGATTTGACTGAAATTGAGGGGGGAGGGGGTTAAGAGGGGAAGGAAAGACAAAAAGAGAAATTTGCTCCTTGGAATGTATCCAATGGTGCTTTAACTCATTCATTAGTTATTCCACCGCACCCCTCCCCTCCCGTAAGCACAAAAAAATTGTGAGACACCCCTCATAAATTCTCGACTTGGTTACGTCGCTGGCCAATGGAACGCTCCACATGCCATCATCATGCTATGCAAGCCAAACAAACCATAAAAATAGTGCCAACTAGTCCAATATGTGCAGTGCAATAGAGCCATCGCCATGCGGCTGGTGTGTCCCTTCCCTTAGAGACAGCTTTGAGATAGGAGGCAGACCTGGCCGTGATAAAACATTTAGTTCAAAGACTGGAGTGGAACTTCAGTTGTGGAGGACGTAGCAAAAAATAAGGGTGATCGATGTTTGAGGTCAGACAAGGAGGTCAGCAACAGGGAAGAAGAACATCAACATAATGTCTTTTGCACAAACCGAAGTGAGCTGCAAAGCAGCAGCATCTTACGTAGCTGGAGTTGATTGCTACTACGTAACACCGGAAACAAATACTTCAGCTTACAGCCTACGCTGCGCATAGTGTGACTATTGGAACCTTGCCGAGTGACCACTGAGCATTACTGCCAAATGACCACTGGGCATCATTGTTGTGATAATAGTGGGCATTGCGACCGACATGATGACGTAATCAAACAAATACTTCAAAAGTCACAAAAATGCTCTGATGACTGAAATACGCAGCAAACCAAATGACGCAAAACTACCTCAATGAGTGATGCGTTTCAAGGAAAAAAAGCATTTTGCTTTAAATTTTTGCGAATAAACAACAGAATTGATGCAATAAACACCTTAGCTCTGCATAGTTCACTAACGTTGACTCTCTAAAATATATCGCACAAAGAATCAAAAAAAAAGCATTTAAAAGCTTTTGAAAATGAGAAAACAGTCCTCACAACGCTCTCCACCAATACGCTCTATGTCGCAACAAAAGTGCATTAGAAAAAGAAAAACACGGAGACAAAAAGTTAGTTTTGCGCAGATTTAAAAATTGCGATCAAAAAACAAACTAAATGCATTCGGCGTCAAACAACCACTCAACATATATATACATAAGTAACAACGACATATAAGTAATAAAACTATTTGAAAGTGGCACGCCCTTCAAACGGTACAAGGTGGAATATGGCTGAACAAGCCGAACGATAAGGAAGGGTTCGTTCCTGCCTCCAATCGCAGTAAGTGTACTATGAATCCCGTCAATTAAAAATTCCCCCTTCCTATAGCAGTATTCAAGTGATGAACTACAGCCTCAACGCTTATGCCATGTGAAGCCCTAGTCCCAATTCTTTTCACCCCAAATAGTGGAAATCTAACGAATAAAATTTTCACACTTATGAGTGTTTCTATGCGAGAAATAGGTCATTCGAGTAATGCAACCTATCCGAATAAAGTCCGCAATCGCGATGGTTTGAAACCATTTATTCCGCATGCGGAAAACTTGCTTTGGAAGCTACTCAGAAGTAACAAAACTTGTGGCAAGTTTTAGGCTTCAATGATGATATTTCTAATATCCCTAATAACTCGAATGATTGAGAAACATTCTGACATTAGCGAACAGAAAAACTAAGCAGAAAAGACGAAAATCGTCACTTCTTGCATCACTCTCGCGGCAATCCCCTCACCATCGATGCTTCAAATAGTTGAACACAGCCTAGGTACCTCTCGTCATTCATCTTTTAGCTTTCTCGAAACTATGTGACAGTTGCACTCGCAAGAAATGGTGCAGATGGCCGAAATCTGAGTTAAATGCGATCACAGTTACGAATGAATGTAATCGCCTACAACTCAAACACTTAACAAACAACCACAAACTTATTCACCAATGAACAAAAGGTCAATCTGTGCGACAGACAAAGACAGACTCCAAAATGCCCAAAGTAAGACATCGACAAACAAAAAGCGACACAGGCAAAAGCCCAACAAGACATAGCGGTGAGTTTCCTCCCTCCGAACCAATCATTACTTGCAAAGCTCTACTCAGCTGTCCATAAAGAAGCAACTACTACGCCAGTCAATGACGTCAAGCAGTAATCGACTATAACAGAATAGGATTTCCCCCTATTATTGCGCTGAAAGCTGCTGAATAGCTGCAATGATCCCTTCCTCTCACTTCATCAACTCTTAATATGATTCTAAAAATAGTCTCACTCACTCACTGCTCTACGGATTGCACATTTTAGGCAACATATGCTGCAGACTAAAGAACCAATGAGTTTCAAGGATGAGGATTCAACCGTCCCTCCTCTATTCTTCTAGAGCGACAATGACCTCGGAGGAAAGCTCCACTCAGTCGGCATTTCAACACCACAGAAGCAATTAAATAAGACAAAAGTGCTGAACCGTTCTCAAGCAATGCACACGATCAGTTCTGTGCACCATATATGAAGGACACGATGAGATGCACATCAACACGAAGGACAAACAAACAACGTAAGAAGTCAACGACAGCGCTGTGGAACTCAATCGAACGCTCTTACGGTGTGCTTTGATGCTCAGTCGATGTGACTATCACGCGGATAGCGTTGTTCCATTCGTCGATACGGCTGCATTGCCCGGATGTACATACGGCTTGCTATCTTTGCCTCGTTTCAACTGAACCTTCAGCCGTTTTGAACCAATCTGGAATCCGTTCAGCGCAGCGATTGCATTCTGAGCTGATACGGCATTATCGTAACTCACGAAACCTGAAAACCTTACTTTCAGCTATTACGAATACAAATTTAGTCCATCGCTAAGAGACTTCTCTGCCGCACTGTACCGTCCGCAAAGATTTCTTTTCATGGTGCTCCTTCACATCCCGTCAATCTTCATTCTCCTTTCCCCCTCCCCCTAACCACTCCCCACAAACAATTCGGCCATTCCATAAGGATCAGCCATTTTGTGTGCAGAATATTTAAATTCAAGTGGAAAAGGACTGATTTCAAACGACAAGACAAGACCGTGTCAGCAAGGAGATGTTAGTTCCTTACAAATCTCAACTTTGAATGCCAATAGGATATCGAAAATAAATCAGTGTGGAGATTCATGCTAGCGAATATTTTCATGCAATAACGCATCGATATATGCAATAAGGCGATAACTAACGAAATATCAAAGAATTCGAAAAGCCGCAACACCCCACCTCTCCTTTGCAGACAATCTTCCGGAATGCCCTCTTATAAAGAACGACTCCCTCTCCTCCCTCCTCCCGACTTTCACAATCCTCCTACCATCGTTAACCACCTATACATTCAACGATAATTTTAGTAGCCACCATTAGCATAAGGCTAACAAACAAAGCTTCAGCGTCGAAAACAGAGGAACACCTAGTCGCTATAATTCAGCATTGCATCATCTAATCACTGAACACCTAAAGCGAGATTCCGCCATTCACATTCACTAACGTCATTTTGCTTTTTCCTTTCTCATCTTTGATTCTTCGTCGCATTGCGTGCTTTCTAAAACTCAATCTAACTCTCGAACTCGAGCTCCAGAAATTGCAGCCTGGATTCATCACTTAGAAAACTCATCCGGTTTTGCGGAATTTTTTTTTCACAGCAACCCCAACTTTTATTCTGATTGGTTACTTCACAACCTAATATCCTTCTAATGTGTGGTAAAGAGCGCTCACCTCTTCTACGATGCGTTCCTCCTTCCCGGTCCCCCAAAGTCCACTAAGATACTTTCCCTAAAGTAACTGACACACGTGAAACAACGGAAGCCGTCCTGCTCTGTGCGTTTTCAACTCTATATGCATCCACTCTGTGGGTTTAAATATTTACGTGCCAGCATTTCTTAGTCACTTAAAACTGCGTTCTTCAAATTCCCTTCCCACATTATTTCCCGAACCTAACAACACATCCCTGAACTCCCTCAAAACCTCCTCTCTCGAAAGCAAACAACTTAATTCCCCAAAACAGTAGCGTCAGAAACACTAACCAAAACATTTGCTGAGGTTGGTTTGCTTGTCGATGAAAACCTTTGCCGAAAGAATATTCCCAAAAGGTGAGAACGTGGTCACCAAATCCGAATCTGCGAAGTCCTGCGGCAAATGATAGATAAATAAGTTGCAACCATCGGGACCCTTCGATTGACCACCAGTCGTTGTCGACGTCACCACTGACATCGTAGGTGTCGCTGCATTCACCAACATTTGCTGACCATTTGTTGCTAATTGAGGGAACGCCGCTAAAAATATCTTTCCCATCCATTTTCCAAAGCTTTCATTATTGCTTTCAATGGTTAGAAACACCAATGTCGCATAACAAGGCTAATGCACTGCTCTCTTCACCAAACAGTAGACATTATAACACTAGCTATTTAATGGAATGCAAAAAAACGACCCATACGACAGGACACTGAACAGCTCTTACTCACTCACAAATTCCTGCATTATCACTGAAATAGTCTGATGAACGGTTAATGCGATGAATACCCTCCTACCCCCTTGTTGTTTTCCTTTGCCACTCTTATGCATCCAAAAATACCGTCTTGGCTACACACCTTCCACATAAACGAACTGCAATGTGTGCAACCCTCGTCCTTTACATCGATCGCACAGTGTGCCCTATGCTAGCAACACATCTATACCAGTTCTATCAAATACAGTCATCTTCCCCTCCTCCCTTATCCTCTTCTCCCCTCCCTCACAACTTACAAAAGTTAATGCACCTAAATGACCTTTCATGCAGTTTGACTATAAAACAATCCAGCACATTCTCACCGGTTAGCCGCTTAGTGACCACTATTAACGTTTTCCACAATATGCCTAAGCCTAAGCCTAAGTAAACGATGTTACAGTCAGTGTCACATTTCACTGAAGTTTGTTGCTGTCTCGTTGGGTCGATTCCATAGACGTGTACCCTATTCTGATTAAGGAATCTTTAACTCGAGACCCACACATCCCTATGCAACCTGTGGATATCCGTGAAAAAGATAATAGTCGCAAACTGACATCACACAACTACAACTTGGAAAGTCACATTGAAAACCACGAAACATCTAAACCAAATCGAAGATTGGCAAATACAACAACATTCACCCCATTAACTGAACCCCAAATTCGACAATGAAGGCGATTCGCATCAATTAAAGGATATCTCTGAAAGCGGACTGTTTCGAATATATTACAACATATAATCTCCAAGCAAAGAGAATAATTCACAAATACATCCAAAACCTATGAAAAGGGTTGAAAGCAGTATGCACCAACCCGCATACTGATGGATACCAGCATATGCATGCTGCAAGGCATCGTAATTCGACGGCGAGGCCGTGGCACCTGTCAACTGGATTAGATTGCTGCTTCCATTACCCAACAGGAAATTCGTTTTGCCTTCTGTTGGTGATGTACCTGAAGCTGAAAACTCGATAGATATTTCATGGAAAGTGTCATCTGCATGGATGCAGGCACGATTGAGAAGACTCGTAAAGAATAGTATGATTCTAATCGCACTTTTCAAGGCAAATTTCGGGCGAAATTATCGAGCCGTACAGAGATCCACATAGACTCAGAGATATAGTTTAAAAAAAAAGAACTGGAATTCCCTTCATTTGTTGATCACCGCGGTCTTTTATGCAAGCAAGGAGAATCAAGATTTACCTTGAACAATAGAAGCAGTCGATAGACCCGGAGACTCCGTGGGTGCGGTAGCAAATGTTATTGGGACACCACCCGAATGCGATGCTGCATAATAGGCTGTTGAAAGGTCTGAAAAGAACACGAACAGTGACCAGCAATAGATCAATTTTCCTCCCTCACCCATTTTTCTTCCTCACTGCTCCCTTCTCGCTGGAGGAACAGGTATGACTGTTGCTACATTCCCACGATGGAAGATCGCGTTTGATAATAAAAGGGCGTATTTGACTAGTGACTTAACGAACAGCCTTCCGGCCGGAAATTTAGGGGTATTTATCCCCTATTGCACTTCTCATTTGTCATTATGCACACTTCCCCTTCTAGCGCTGCTTATTATCAATATAACTGCAAATGTATATAGTTGTTATTCAGGGCAATCAACTCAGCATTGCTAAGTCAATAATTGTGCAGTTGCTCTTTTGGTAAAACGTTCATAATAGCTATGTTCCTCATCTCTTCGTGCTCTTTCATTTTTTTTGTCCCTCAAAGTTAAAATAAGGACACAGTTCAACAAACGAAGCTCATCAACAAATGTCCTATTGAGCTGAAAAAGGAGCACACGTTATCAGATGCAGAAGCTAAAATCCCCCCACATGACCACATCACCGCACTGTCGAAAACTATCGAACGTTTCTAACCTACGGAAATTCCATTATCTCCATCCCACCCATATACCATACATAAAGCATTGTCGCTCACATCCACAAGTTTGCCCGATCCCATTTGCACTAAAAAATCGTTCACCTCTGTCGTAAAATGAAGCATACGAACCAGTAGGATTCTGCTGGACTGGTAGAGCAGCAAATTGCTGTTGTGATATAAGCTCAAGAAGTCGTTGCTGCTGTTGTATAGCCATGAGCTGCTGTTGTTGTTGGTGCAGTGCATTCGCTAAAACTTGCAGGTAAAGCAATGCATAAGTCCATATCCAACCTCCGACAAACATTTCACTCCGCCATCAATGATAGAGTGCACTAAAGTCGATTATTCGGCATTCGCTATAGATCATCACTGGTTGATCAATAAACGAAATTCAACTTATTAGATGAGTAGTCATAATGAAACAATAATACACCGCTATCGCGAGGGACAATTCTTCACGATGCTTCTGCAATAGAAACCTTTCGCAGGAATATCACTTGTAAGGACCGCGTAACACAGTCGGCAACAAAACCTGAAGTAGATACCCCTATGGCACTTATTGAATGCCGTAAACAGATATCAATTAAAGACGTGCTTATCACAGATGTAATTTTTCTACGAGATTATCCGAAAATTTCAGAACTAGGAATCGAAAACAGATATAATTCTTTGTCCACTCAAGCACAATGAATATGATTGCGATACACAAAGTGGGATGATATGAAAACCATGTGAGCTGGATGATCGATGGCGCCTATCAACTCACAATCAGTGACCATCGTATGACAGAACTACGACGTCGTATGATAGAACAATACGAGGGCATGTGTATTCAAACTGCTCGAGGTCAAGGTTTCCTCTCCTCAGTTTGGATTACATGAGGGAGCTCGATGTCAGGCTTTTCTCTCCTCAGCCTGAACCCCTGAGGACGTCTATTTACAAAAGATTCGAGCTTCCCTAGTTACTTTTACGTTATAGCATTGCGCCGGGGTGAGATTTTTACGGTTTATGAGCGTATAACGAATGCCATTGCACGCGACTGAAGTGCACCATACCAGTAAGCATGTAAGAAATGTCACACTGCATTGCACTCAGCACCAATTAAAACAACGCAACACAGATGCCATGTTTACGAGGCGGCAATTTTCGTTGAAGATTTGCAACTGCCCCCCCCCCCCTCACCCCTCCCCTTTTGCACAACTGATAGCACACTCTCGCTCCTGCACCCTCCAAATGATGATGTACCCCTCCTCCTAACCATCAAAGAAGAGGGGGGCGAATACGACTTCAAAACCTTAGTATCATTCTCTTCAATGTAACTAAACTGACGCTAACGTTCAAAATGAATTCCCATGTTCGATGACGCTGAAGACAGGGGACTCCAAGCGTCGGAAATCATGCATTAACTCCTGAGAATTTCTGGACTCGCATATTCCTTCGATGAAACTTTTTGGGGAGAGAAAAGAAGGAGCAGCAATTCAATATTCGCTTTATTATCATGATCCTTTCCCAACAACATTAGATGCAATGCAGCGTGAACGAGGAATAAAGGAAAACAATAAAGGAAAACAAAGAGTCATTCCCGAATAAAAGAACCAAACAATAATAAAGCGCTTCATTAGAACAAATATCTTTAAACACTGTTTACAAGCTTTCCGAACATTTTTGAAGGCGCACACACGAGAATGAATTTTCCNCCCCCCCCCCCCCCCCCCCCCACACCAAGGCGCACTCACTCGTATATTATGTAAGCAGCAACCATTACGTAAACCTCCAAAGCAAATAATGTTTCCTATTCTGAAGTACTTCATCCCCCTGTCGAACGGTGGGATAGGTGAACAGGCGAAAACGAAAAAAGGTGAGGGATTTAAAAGAGGTGACGGAACGACACTTCTAACACACCCCAACTTTTTTGTAAAGGCCTATAATCAAGGAAATAATTATGTTAGAAAGAGACATTTAATAGGCATTTTACAAGTTTCTAATAAACAAATACACTGAATCCATCAACCATCACCTCGATATTCTCTTCCCCCTAGCAGGCGAAAAAATGGGAAGTGGCCTAGTAGGTTGCGCAAGCTAGCCCCAACTAATGAGGCGCTACATCAACGATAAACAGCCACCCTGACCGGCAATCCCTCTCCTAGCTACACATTCTACCGTTTACAGTTTAGCACCAACTATGACCAAAACCTTTGTGACTTCATCATATTCGATCACTAATCGTAAGCTCTAAGCCTCACAAGCCTCGGAGATGTCCGACAACCCTTCCGAGTAGCGGGCCTATAGAAACTGAATTTCCACAAATTTAACCTAATCGGAATCTAGCGTTATTGACGAATGTCGCTGGTATTCAACGATCCGAGAGTTATGAGGCTCACAGCAGAATTCGGGAATTCCCGAACTAGCTTCGAAGTCCCCAACCGCTGGAGGGTCCGAATCTCATCCGAATGCTGCCCGTTTCGCGATCCCTATTACCAAAGCTAATAAACACTTCGTTTTGATGCTGCAGCACTGTAACGATGATAGTCAGCTTAGAACAGGCACTTCCGAACCTCCTCTGCAATCCGACCTTTGCCTACACCACTAACTAACTAAAGAATTGCGTGCAGAGTATTTCGTTGATACCTTAGTCAGCTTGATATTACGACATTTGAGATTATGAAGAAAACTTAGGGAAAGCGAAGAAAAAACAAAGGAGAGTGGAAATATATTAGCAATTCAAGAGCAGCTCATGCACTGTCAGCGATGCGCCATAGCTGAGCAAGACACTCAAGAGTATGCAAATTAAGGCTGTAGAAATTCCCATCAAAAACAAAAGAACGCAAGAAAAATAAAAATGTCGCGATGAGACAACGTGGTTCAATGGTTCACTCCCCTCCTTTCTAATAGAATTGATCCGCGTCAACCGTCAAAGTTGACCTATGGGATATGCGGTGATGGAAAAACATTTAGCTAATTCCCGTATGCAATTCCCCACAAGTATTTAAATTGCACAACGCGAACAACGTGATCCACAGAATGGCTGGTTAGTGCAAGAGTAAAAACGGAGATCAGAAAAACAGAAAATAAAAATTTATAATTCGGCATTCCGAGTTGGATTCGAACCAAACGTGCTACTCCAATTCCAGTGAGGAAAGTGAAGGGAAGGATAATGGGTGGGAACAAGGGGAGGAGGAAGAGGGAAAGCAGATGTGACCAAGTGAAATGTGAACAAGTCGTCAGCCAAATCCGACCCATAATTTGAAAGTCATCCGTGTAACAAAGTATAACACTGGAATACCACACCCCAGCGTCGAACCCAATAGCAGTTAATCGTCAGATGAGTTCAACTAAACGGAACTATCATCGACGCCTTTGTATGCGTTCCTTCGATGTCTCCAAAGAAATCCGTGGATTTCACCTGAAGGAGTTGATCCGCCCAACTCGGAACGCACTCAAGGCTAAGAGGCATGGGTAAGAAGAGAGCGAGCAGGTGCGGCAATCATGCTCCATAGGGGATTCTCGTGTACCTGAACTCTCTGAAGATGAAATGCCTGACGTGGACAAAGAGGACGCAAACGGGCTCACTGCTTGCTGCTGTTGGCTAGCTGCCAAAGAAAGCGAATTTAGCGAGGTTCTTTGATTGCCTGATGACGTTGCTGCATTCTCGGTTAAACGTCCAATACCAGACAAGACTAAACCACAGGTCATCTGTCAGCTCATGAGCCATCTCCATATAAATGCTGTGAGCAGACAACCCACAACTGACTTCTTGTCTCTTGAAGGATTAAACTGCAAACGTTCCCATATCCCTTTCAGTTATCTCCCCTCCCAAAGAACATTTGTGGCTTACAGTGTTCGTTGACGCATCAAAAGTTTTCCTCACATCGCCGTCGTTTCAAGCTTCTCTCCCCTGCCTCTGCTTTGTTCATATACGATCTTATGCTTTAACCAGAAAAAGAATCAATCTTCACGACTAAGAATCGAGCAGTAAAAATTGCTAGTCATTGTATCTTAGAAAAGAATTCACTAAACAATTACGATGCTTGAAGCTTTGCAAGAAATCTGCTCTCAGAGTTCATACACTACAGAAGAGCTTCTAAAATCACAGCACATTTTCGGAAACATTCCACAGCCTCAAAACTGTTCACATGTTTCACCAGGATTGGTATGAAAGCATCCAGCTGTGCAGTAGTACACCCCCCCCCCCCCCCTCCCCCTTACCACACCCAAACTTCGCAACCCAAGAACGTCGCAAGCATATGAACATACCATTCCCAAGAAGACTGAGCATATTTGGTTGGCCGGCACCCTGAAGAAGCGTCGCAAGCGCAGTCAGTTGCGTTCCCAAAGCTGGGTTCGTGCTTGCCAAGCATGGCTGTTGGGCGGACTGTAGCAACTGTAATTAAAACATTTAAACAGCTGCACGCCAATGATGAGAAGACCAGGGTAATGATACGTCATGGACTAAAAATTGACATAGTACGGCCCTAGAAAGCAATACGACATCAGCAAAAAAGTTCCCATCGAATGCGAACGACGCCATCCAGATCAACTTTTTGAAATCTCTGAAAACTGCTTCTCAACGCCATTCAAAACAAAGACGCAATGCTTCTTACTCTATTTTCGTCTTTCACATCAAAATCACCGCTCACACAGCACACAGCCGCTAACCTGTGCCAATGCGCAAATTCTTCACCTGTACCACTTCATAGTCCTGGACCATCCTCAAGCCCTTCAACTGTACCATTCAAGCCCAATTGCCGCATTACATATCGGCCATCTTTGCATGAAGGAATGAATGAACGAAGTAAGAAGAGGAATAAACACAGAAAAAATACCTGTTGAATGGATGCAGCAATGTTGTTTGTACCTTGAAGCGTTGGCGATGCAGATGGTCCAACGCTCTTTTTAGCCTCTTTCTCTTTTTGAGTGTCCGCAAATTTGACGACAATTGGTGTCGAGCAACCCTGAAACAAATACCACCCACGTAGTTGTAATCATACCTTCTGAGGCGATGACCCATAGCCGATGAAAACTGCCATTCACTATTATAGTTTTCCTCGTTCCGGAAGAGACAAATCGCTCGCAAAACATTTCTACGAATAAATGAAGCGTTCAGTTATTCAAAATATGGCAGCTCGCCAAATAATATTTGAGAAACGAGGAAATAAATGCCAACTGCCACAAGAAAAGAAAATACTAATTTGTTTATTTAATTCGTCCCAAAAATTATACAACAATTTTTAAAAAATCCTAGTAGTAAACGAGTAGAAGACTAATACTCATGTCCTGATTATGCCAAGACAACGGCGAACAACTGAACGGACGGTTACTCGATGGTCACATCACTAGATACGGTGGTGTGTTTGCTGATAAGACAATCAAATCACCTGTCGTTGAACAACGTCTCATCAAATATGCAAATGTGACAAAGAACGTAAACGGAGAGAATGATGCTGACGCGATATGCAAATAAACGAACATATCGAATGCACACAAGAACCGTTACTTATTAAACGATTCCTTCCATTATTCATCATCACAAGCGAAAGGAATAAATCGTCCCCAACAAACAACACATTTCTGCGAATGACCCTTCAGTGATAAAATTTTATGATGATAAAGTGGCAAATTTTTAATGGAAACAGAAGTTTCGGTAGAGGAGAGTACGGAGAGCGACAGAAGTAGGATGGATGTTCAGATATATCTAGAAAAGAAGAGGTCGAGAAGATGAGGCAAAGGGATGGAACAAGGATCGATGTTGAAACATTACATCACTGACCACATCGATTTCGCGAGTTCAGCAAATCATTAGACAAATGCGAAATTCTGCAAAGCCGAAATATGCGTTACGTGTGAACCCATTTATCGAAACGTTTCGCCGCTAAAATAACTGCACTGCTAATGAGCACAGCAGCCGCACTACAGCGAGGCATAGACACGAAAACGCATTCAGAGTGTGCCAATACACACCTATGCTATTTACTCATCGCAGAAACACGCAAATCAACTGCGACAGAAAAAACTGATCAGCAGCTTAAAAGCTCTGCTCAAGAAAATTTCTTTTGGATCATATCCGCCCAGTTGCAGAACAAAACTGATTGCGAATTGTAAGATGCCTTTAAGTGAAAAAAATATCTAAAAAGCGCAACGAATGCGATGATAAGCATTCGTCCGATGCAATCACCGCACTCATCAATTTTTATCAATGCACACACACTCTCGAGTTGAAACTATTGCAGACAGAGATGTCACATCGACATACCACGCCTCTTGGGAAAAATTGCAAGAAACGCTCAAAGTTGATCTGAAACACGAGGAACGACTAAAACTGCCAAGCATTTGTTTATACAACAATCCAACGCATAGAAGAACATCGCCTACAACCTCATCTAAACAATAGCACAGGGCTTCTATTCTTTCTCAGCCATCCGTAACTAATTGCTCAACAATTACAAGAATGCAGCAAACAAACGAATGTCTTCCGCGAAATGAGACTGCCTTCCAATTACTGCTATATACGACCTTTTCTAGCAGTAGACTTTCATAGGCGAAAAGGGCGGATTACACTGGTCAGCACAACAGACAAGTTACCACGCTGAGGAGCGCTCTCATGGCGTTTGCGAGGTGAAAAAAAAAACATTCACAAAGCCATCAATACGACATCTATAACTCGATAGGAGGAACTCCTGATGACGGTGCTAACATCGAAATTGTGAAGAACAAAAGTGATCGCTTACTTCTCACCCTTCCCCCTTACTCCTCTCTTCCAATCTGCATAGAATATAACTTATTCAAACATGCGCATTAAATGTCCGTCGACTTTTCCGACCAATGAGACCATCTTTGTTTCAGCAACTCTGAAGTACAATGGCCACTTGAAGACACTGCTTGAAGACCCTTTCGCACAAGCCTCAAAAGGCCCGCACAACTCACGTCGATTTCAAGCAGTTGTAAAGGTTGTCCTAGTAATTTACTTCAGCTCAATCCTCACGGTATTCAGTGTGATAAAATCGCCTCCCACTTTTCACCAATTTTTGCTGACAAATTAAGTTCACGTACCTTATAGCCCCTCTCCACCTCATTGCATTTAATCTCTCCAAAATTATGCCGCCATCAAACTCGACCAAATACACAACCCGCTTGACCAATGTTCAAAGGACTTTTCGAAACCAGCCGGGAGCACAGATTTCGAAAAAACTGACGAAAATGTGCCATAGGATTTTAGACTTTCATTTTTCTTAACCTTTCATATCTGCTTTCTTATAGGGCATTAACATACGCAGACTGAATAAAACATAATACAACCGACATCGTTGACATAGGCGCCCATGGTGGCCAACTGTAGATTTCATATGCGATACAGGTAGAAAACGAGGTATGGTCTGAATCAGTTCAACAGTCAGTTTTTGAATATTAGAACGACTCACGAAAAAGAACGATGGCGAGTTTTTCAGAGGAAAAAATTTGTTGCAACCGGACTTCCGCGACGCACTATGATCCTCAAAAAAACAACGAACACAGATTTAATGTGCCATCGGGTTGAAGCAGTACTGCGTTAGGGGCAACGATGCATCACATACACAAATGACAACTGACGATGTGTCACAAAAATACGTGGCAGCAGAGTGACTAGCTGCCCTCCAATCAACAACAAAAGCGCCGATCGGCAGTTCGTTGGAATTGGCAAATTACGTACCAGTGTGTGACGCGGTTCATGTTTTATGCGCCGACCTGAAGCCCCCATAGGTGCTTGGCAAGTAGCGAGCGCTATGCATAAAATGGTTTCTTGCTTAAAGGCACAGCGTCGTCACGTCGTTCAGTGCCGAAAACAAAGCAATATAACTAACACACTTTCTTACAAATGTGCCGCGATGAACTCAATTTGGCCCATCTATCCCCTGTTATAAGAGAAAAGTGCCGCTGCTCTCCTCAACAACAACAAAAAACAGGTGCACAACAGGTAAAGCGAACAACAAAAAGCAGATAGGTAGACGACGAACCTCCATCGTTTGCGAATGGTGCATCAGTCTGATTGCTTGTTGAGCATACGAACGATTTGCAAACGTCACAAACGCACAGCCTGGAAACGAACGCTATTTACGATCATCACATACATACACACGGCAACACACAGGGTGCATGTAAATCGACGCCGACACCCGATCTAGCACAACAACGGAATTCTTTGTGTCGCTTTAACTGCAAAATAACAAAGGCTGCACTCTAGGTGTAATGTGAGCGTCGTTTCATCAGCACCCCAACAAACACAAGGACAACCAAAGGAAGAAAAAACATAAACGAATAACTAAGGAAGAAAGGAAAGAAAAACAAAAAGCTATACACGTTAAACCACACTCCTTATAGCGGAACACTCGCTCGCAACACTTCTGTGCACACGCGACTCGTATATGCGTGCGGCGCATCAACCACAAAGTAAACATGCACCCCAACGCATCAGTGTAGGATATCAACTGGATAAGATAGAATATGGAAACGTAATTTGCAGTTTCCGTCTTCGAACAATGCCCAACAAAAACAAACGAGAATCTTTCGCTGAAAGCGGTTAACGCCAACCCGATTTCATAGCCATGCTGCCTACGTGCATAACACAAAGTTCGCATTTAAATGGGTCAACAACACTGAAGATGTAACGTGCTGCTAACATCGAGTAAAGAAAAGTTATGAGAAGTCGACTCCCTTAAAATTAGACACGCGAGAACAAGAGGTAATCGAATTTCATTTCGACCTGCAGTCCCAAATAGAACGCGCTGATCAGCGGACTCCTCAAATGAACGCATAGTTCCCTTCTTTTCAATGACTCAACAAGCATTGAAAAGAAATCAAAGTCGCTTAATAATGCCAATTTTGGCGCTATAAGAATGAATACACAAAACCAGAATTCTCTTGCCGACTTCCTGAACCATAGAATAATTGATATGCCAAATCTTCAGCATTATTCCAGCACAATATAGTGATGGTATCTCAAAAAGATTTGGAGAAGGAATTCAACGAGTGACTCAGAGAAAACATCTCTGCCACAAACATGGGAAAAATGAACATGGGAAGGAGCAGAAATGAGACGGGAGGACACCTGACAGACATCCGACGTCTTTTCAGTCCACCGATGCTGCTAACAACTTCAAAAGCCCAGCAGCAACACCGCTCTAGGCAGTAATATGAGTTCAGTCGTATCAAAAAACACGACGCTATGCGTACGATATCGCACTAATGTACAACTTGCGCACGTCGCCACACGCGGGACATGTCCGCCGTCCGCATACGTGTGATTTCGCACCTTTAGCATGTGCAGCATGCGTTGTACACCCCACTACGTATGATGGTTATTGAACATTGTTAGTGCTTCCCGCACATCGGGCAAGGAATATCCCCAGACCCGGCTTCCAGACCGACCCGATCCATAGAAAAATACACGGCGAGCAAGGGAAGAGAGGATTTGATTATTGCAATAAAAATATTCGCACAGTACAGTCTACTTTACTCCAGTAACCTAAGCAATCAAGGACTTTTTGTCCCTCCTCATTTGTAGGAAATTACGTGAGGCAGTCTAGCAGCAGCATGAAATCCACAGTGCTCTTTCCGGTCATGAAAGTGATCAATAAAGGCTTTCCGCCATCAGCAACCAAAAGTGCCCAAACTCTGCCCTCAACAACATCGGCGTCTTCCAGTTGACGGACATGCAGTATAAAAGAAATCATGTGCGGGGAAAGGACACCAAATAGGACAAGTGAACAGTCCGGAGGGGAAGAGGGAGGAGAAAGAAGGAAAGAAGATCAAAGACAACGAGAGAGCAGCACTAAACGCAGGCCGTCAAAGGGAAACCCATCGAAAGCAACAACATTCAGCTAGAAAATATCACCTCTGCTATAGCCCATATTACACAACATCGCCACACCATACTAAGATATCCACTGTGAATTCATGCATACTTCCACCCCCTTTCAAAAACGCGGCGCTCAACTGCTAAGAAATGCCCATCTGCAAGCAAAAAAAAAAAAAAAAAAATATATGACAAAGGATCGACTCAACATATCATTAAATAGCTGATGGTTAGTTAGCACTGACCACTGACGAAAAACTGCGCAGACAGCACGCTTATAGTCCAGAACACTGTAACCTTTGCCGTGCCTAATTCGCTTAAACTGACCGTTGTCGATTCAACGTTATATGCCGAGGGAAAAAAAATCGTGTTGCCCAGTTACTGGGCGGAGAAATTCAGAACTTTTGATAGGAGATCGAAAAGGCTCGAGAACTCCACTAGCTTTCGATAATTTGGAATCGCGAAGGCACTATCTCGGCACCGTAAGGCCAGGGAATGCCCATTATTAAAGTTTTTGTCCGACTCTTTCCGAGTTTGGTGAGAAACGTTTGTATTAAGTTTCAGAGAATTTGTCTGGGGCACAGTGCCGATCTTTTGCGACATTTTTCAAGCGACAATAAGGTCGCCTTCGATAGTGCAGACCCCCCTGCCTCTATCGCCTATCCAAAAGCTACTCGCCGCATTTACAACGCCCGGGTGAAGCATTTTTCTTCAACCAAGAGCATATTTAAAAACATAGCATAGTACCCCATTGGAAGTATCTAAACTTGCTATCCCCGACGTCTCTAGTGAAATAGCTTTGAGAAAATGATGCACAACCAAGCAAACATCTTCTATCAGGAATATTTCAGCAACGATGATATTATGGATTACGAAACTTTGATACAAGTTAAGAAACAGTGAAAACTAAGCGTGCCTTGAACTTCGTTCTAGCAAGTCACCCTCCAGCGCAATCAAGAACAGCACTAAGTTGCAAGGAATGTGAATATTCTAGATCAGCCACTGCAAGCTGCAATCAAAACCTCCCTGTAATTGTTCGTGTTCTACTTGCACAACGACAGACATTACCCCTCTTCAAAGCACATACCCGATCGTCATTAGGTGGTAAACGATTCGACATCGTCCAGTGAAATGTTTCGCAATTTATGTTTTGCCTATGAGATTGCGCTTTGTTTTGCTAAACAAACCCAACTTCATAATGACCTCCCCCAAAGCTTTAAACCCTTTCCAACATACCTAACGTCAGGTCCCTACAAGAAACCGAAATGGAATCCTTAGGTAAGACATCTAAATATGCTATCACGAGAACGACACCATATTTGGAAAAAAAAGCCGATCACTGCGAAGCTGATAATGCCAAAAAAAACATCCACGGCAACAAATGAGCGGTTGATAATGTTCTGCAAGTCCTCTCTAGCTCACTACCCGGTAACAAAACCATAAATTATGAACGCAACTGTAGGCGGTTGACCAGGTAAACCTTTGCTGATTAGGAAACCCGAGTTCGCGAACGTTCTTTTTTATATTTTGCAATCAAAAGATCGAGATTTCTATCTAGAGCAGAGAAAGACAACTACATCTCGGACAACCCAATCATAACGACTGGTTATCCCAAAATGACAAATGCCTATCCGCTTAGCAATTGTGGTGTCTGTTCAGACTATGTATGCATGAAGGAGTATGAGGAGAAAGGAATTCTTCGATTGCTGTCACAAATTCGTCTCAACAGAATGAAACTCGATGTCGCCATTTTGCAAGCAATTTCAGATTCGTTCCAGTGGATTTCAGGCTTCAACAACAAAAATCATAAATTAATTTATTTCATGTTTATTAATAAATTCCTTTGAAGGTCCATAAAAATAGGAATTTATAGACGAACCGTATGACCGTGCTGATCGAGGGGTACCCTATCCCGAACCAGCAAAGCCCCCTCCTCTCTTATTTTACTCGGCAACCAGTATTCCAGAAGCAGCAAACATTGACATATTATCTCTTCACATTTTTTTCCTTAAATTTTGCAAAAACGATTCGCTCACAGCAAAAACCGAACAGAATAGGCAATAATCGAAACTAAACTCACCTCGACTTTTTCCATCCGAATCCTTCAGCACAGTGCAATCCTCGATATGCCCAAAATGTGCGAACATCGCCTTCACATCCTCTTCTGTTAGTCTCTTATTTAGCATTCCAACAAACAGTTTCCGCTCTGAAACTAAAAATTTTGTTCCAACAAAACAGATAATTGTCCCACAGATAATCTCGTATTGGAAGAAAATAGAAGTGAGGAGGGGGAGGTTGACGACTTCCCCCTCCCTACCCCCTCCCCTCTCTCTCATTGATGCCTGCCTTGCAACTAGTAATGAAAAAATAACTGCAATGTTTTGGAATGCAACAGCGTACTATTCTTCCCAATTATTCCTTACACAGATTGCGCCTTTTGTCCTATTCAGGAATACTAGAACTGCTTAGAAGACCTGAATGCTTCATGCTGCTCTTATTTATTGACTCCCTGTGATGTCTCCTTCGAGTATAGCTGTCTAAAAATCCGATCCCTCCGCTCACTGAGCAATCCTGGATTGGACTTCCCTAAGGATGTAGCTAAATCACGGCCACAGATGCAATTGCAAATTTGAGTGATTAACAGCAGTAAGTAGCAGAACTGCGTTCGAGTACAATGCGTGAACGCTCGCAGCGTGTTCGCCGACGGTCCTACAAGTTATTATGCTCCGTGGAAGCTAAGGATAAATGAGAAGACAGCGGCATGGAGAATCTCCTCCCCGTCGCTTTTCACTGAGCACCAAAAAATTCACCACTCCCCACCCTCTCCGACACAACAGGATTAGCTGAAGGCACCTCCTGAAAAAGAACGCGATGGGAATGGAAAGCATAAGCTAGGTAAATTACGAAGTACCATCAATCATTGTTCTAATGATTGTTCCATTCGTTTCCTTCACCACATAAAAGCCCCAACGAGTACCTTTTCTTCCGTCGCACATCCCTCGTTAAAGCAGTAAAATTTTGCTTGATTGGGAGACATCTTTGAACGAGATAAACGTAATTGCTTCATACCGTCATAAACAACGACTATTCACACGGGTTTTAAGCTTATTGAAGCGGAATACAATTTTCAGGCAATGCTCTATGAATAATGGAAAGCATGAGATGCGTCTTTCAAAAAAACTAACGTGCTCATGAAAGCTGCAATTCTCCCAAGGCATTATATGAAAGAAACGTTGAACAAATTGCGTCTGAATTCTCGAACAATGCAAATTTACACAACTGCAAAAAAGAAGAAAAGAAAAACTATAGCTAGACAGCCATTCCAAAACATTATCCACTTGCATCCTTTCTGACAGTCGAAAATCACATGCTCGTAGGCCATTTGTCGTTCCTACAGAGACAAGGTTTTTCGTACGAGATGTATGCCGCTTAAAATCTCCTTCGGGCAAAACTTCCGATGCGCAATTTCGAGCAATGTTCATTGTTTCAGAGTTGAACATTGCATATTTTTTGCTGCATGTTACTGTTTAACAAAACTTTATTATTATGCTATGCCCTGCCGAATATAAGCTGCAGGCAACTATGGATAGAAGGCTTTGTGGTTCAATCCTTTCCCTCTTTCAACATTCTCGGCTTATTCCGCTCACTTAAGCACAAAAATTCTCGTCGCGCTTCGTTCACCTATTCTCAAGAAGCGCATTCATGAGCCGTGAAAATCGCAACTTTGAAAGTTCCTGAAATATTAAAACCTCTTTCAACTCACTTCCCTCACACATCGATATTGAAATTGCACTCTCACACAGCACTTTCCGGATGATTAAATATGCTTGAATCCACAAGCAGAAATCGATACCTTGCTTGTGCATGCAGTGAAAATCCGATTCATCAACAACTTCAATGATTTCCTCATTGAAAACTTAAGCATGTGAAGTGAATCGCATCAAACGCTTCTGTTTATGACTTCCGTAAATTCACCTATCTCTGCCAGCAGGATAGCTACGGCAAAAGTCGGCGACTTCCAACCAAATACGTCGCGCAATAAACTGATGCATCAGATGTCCGCCAACAAAAATCTGCACAGACAAAGGGAACAGTCCCGTCAACTCATATAGTTTGACGCAGTATCACCAAGTTCTGGCAAGTTCGCTGATCCCCTTTCTCTACAAACTACTGCGTACGCCTATAGCCGCAAAGCGATTACCAAACTGAACCGCAAAGGCGCTGATTTCGAAGGCTCTCAGAGGATTCGAAGGTGTTCATCGACCCCCCCAGCAATCCCTCCATAAGAGATTGCTTTTCAAATCATGTATTTTCAACAAATAAACCTATTATGTTATCTGTCATCTGAGTCTCCTGGCAAGAAGTGGACACTCACTGCTACTGAGAACAAATCAAATTCAGCTGATGGACAACAGCATTCCCCACTGAAATTTATCACTCATAAAATCTTTTATTTTATCTCAAACCTCAAACCACTATTCACTTTTAACATCACAGCACTTACTTCCAGTGACGGCAATCAAATGCTTAAAAGATGGCAACAGTGCAAAACAACAAGGAAGTCCTCAAAGGTCGGGAAGTGAGTTCCTGAAATCCGCCAATGTCTCCTAGGAGAAAAGTTACACTGTGCAATGAAAGTTTTCGGACTCTTAAACGACAGAAAAGGGCGTACCGTTACGATTTTCGCTATCAGCGGGTTTCATCTGCACGGGATGATGCATCTGTGGAAGCACACGAATGTTATGCAACGCTGCTTGCGCTGCTATCGCATCAGCACGGCGATAGAACGTTACGAAGCAACAGCCTGAATACGATCACTGATCACCTCAAATTGTTCTATCACTTACTAGCGCAATCATCTCAAATTCCATAATAGACGTTATTCATTAAGAGATGAAAGCAATGGTGTCCAGAAATGTAAACAGCATCAGTAGGCACAAGAACAGTCCTCAATTAAGAAACCGACTGAGAGGGCGCACACAGCGAAATAAACAATGAGTGCATCGGGATCCGTTGAAAACAATTCTCGTAGCATCTCCCCAATCAGCATTCACTGGTTGAACAGATGTCGGCCAGTTCCTATCATAAAGCAATGAGCCCAAAGTGTTCCTCAACATTTCAGCGGTTAGAGAGAAATGGCAGAACAGAACGAGGTGGAATGGAGGAGAATGTCTGAATCAAGACCTCGAGTTGTTCCACACAATATATCTAGCATGATAGCAGATGATAAATGTATTCATGATAAATGTAAGCCAAATAACAGACCTCGACTAGCTTGTGTTGTCTTATCGCGCAGAACATTCAACTGATAAACGGATCCGAATTGCTCGAATAGTTCACGGCATTCCTGCTCGCCCCAAGACCGCGGAATCTGCAAATATGGGCCAAGAATCGACGGATGGTGATAGGCACAACGATGTGTACCATTCAAAAACTTGAAATGAAAAGTCTTATAGGCATTCTGCATCAATTAAAAAATCCGATTTTGCGAACATCAATTTATCCAAAACACTTCCTTCGCATGACACCCATACAATGAAAATGGTGATAGCAACNNATAATAATAATAATAATAATAATAATAATAATAATAATAATAATAATAACTATAAATGCATCCACTGATCTCAATGTTTGCGAGAACTTCGAATCTATAGACGATAAGAGACCCGAATCAATGGCCACTTACAAAAGTATACACCAACCTGTCCAACAAACATTTTGATCGTATCCGGATCCGGCTCCCTAGCCGTTGAGGCATTCGTTTGCGCCGATTGATCATCTAGTTTACCGTCGTCTGCCTTCATATATACCTGATGCAATACACTTCAAAATCTGAAAGAAAAGATTCAGTTCAACAAGCATCTTATCAATAGAAAAACGAGTCAACGAACATGACACGGCAATCATCGAATCACTCTTTCTTTGGAACTGAAATCGCAACAACGCGGTAATCGCTAATGGGTAATTGAGGGCGCATTTTCGAATCAACAACGAAACTTTGCAATAATGCGTCAACTGGAAAGAGAATAAATGAAGAAGCGTCTCATAGAAGTGCCACCGATTTTACAACGTTTCACACCCAATCAAAGCAATATGAAAAAACGCATGTGAGACGTATCGCGGCTGCGGGAAGTTGCTTCTCCTTTCCATAATTAAACTCTTCGTTTCTCTTTCTTTGCGAGCAACTCATTTCATTCCTTCAACACTCCTACTCTTGATTGATGGAGATGAAGCCAATAATTTGAAAAACTGCAAAACTGTAAAATTTTATGAGAAAAATCATAAATGAAGGGAAGGAGATATCGGCCTCTATCAATATTGCATCCAATATTGGAATCTGGAGAAGAAAAAGATCAACAAATTTAAGTTTCCAAAAGATCATACATTGATAATGACAAACAATCCAGAAAACGAATGCAGTATTCGTAGGTACGGATTACTGAAGTCTGTTGAAAAAGTGCGTGATCCTTATTATTTAGCATAATTTGCATGGAATATGGAAGATCTATATCTTCCACCAAGAGCAACCTGGTATAAAACCTAAATTTCTCACAGAGGGCAATTTGCACTTGTCCTAAACCTCTCCCTCTTCTTGCTCACTATTACGCTACTTTGCAGGTTCTAAAATACAGATGCATAACATTTGCTATCATTTCCGCCTCACATCTTTCAAAACGATGACACTGTTCAGCACTACTCAAATGCCAAAAAACATCGTAGTGCTCTGACTGCAGATCATCAGCACTCTCGACGGCGTGCACGGACTGCTGCGTTTTCGTTAGATGTCAATCACCTCTGCAAAACGAAATCCGAACGACTACATATGCATGCAATCCGCAACACCATCACCGGTTGGCTTAATGAGCCCCTAGTCGAAACCGTTGTAATACCATCCGAGGCGTCATCATTCGCGGGCAAGCAACTCATGCTATAAATATTGGGCATAAATCACACTAAAAAAGCTGATTAATGCCATATGAATAAGGAAGGAACTACGGAAATATTAGGCACGAATCTCATCAATCGCACTGCTTACCAACATTCAAATTGAACGCCAATGTAAATTAACTAAACAATACTTAGCCAACCCCTAGCAAAGAAGCGCATCTGTTGAAAGCTACGATGTACAGAGATACTAGTATCCTTGCCAGTTGTAGTTACAGTCACTACATNCATAAATGCAGTATTTCAATAATCGAAATATGCCACGTACGATGACCGCCCCATAAATTAAAAGATAAAACAAATTGCAGAATAGAGTTCAAAAAACAATCAGTGTCAATGCAATAAAGTGATTACTTCTGAAACGACAATCTGAGGACTGTAATTTACTCACAAAGAGCATTGCACCTTTTGTGCGACATATTTGAGTGCAAAATGAGGTCATTTGATGATGCGAATGTGCCCAATTCCCCATCGATTCTTTGCAGATAAAAAATATTACAACTCAAAAAATTTCACCAATTGGAAACGGAAAAAATCATTTCAGAACGAATAATATTCAAACCACTGAAATTTGAAACTCATAGAAACTTCTAATAAAATGAATATTTGCGATTGAAAACAAACCATCTTGACGATTCTGAAGTAGCTCAGATATTTGGAAAACCCTGAGCTGGTCTTGATCACAAGTCAGTGAGTTTTCAAATAAAGGCACATAATATGAAGATAACCGATTCTACATTGTAAGTTGAATCTACGAGGAGAGAATTCGACTGCTGGAAAACATAAGTGAAGACGCCGAATCAACAAAGAATTCTTCATAAACTAGTTGGAATTGCTTCAGTTCAGAGGGCCACCGAATCGGATCCATACCATATTCAACTTGTTATAATATTATTACTTTAATTTGCATAGAAAAAATTCCTAAGAAATCCCCTAGATTGCAGCAATTCAGGATCACCCCTTTGATTGAGAGAAACATATCGCCACATTCGAATGCCTCCCCATATTCAGATGGTTCAGCAAAACTGCACAATATACTGAATAACTTATTGATCATATATAATAAGAAAACTAGTAGAGGCAAGCAATTAGGAGACTAATATTTCAAAGGCTATATAAGACACATAAATACCAAGTCAATTACACAGTACACACATGTATCACTTCTACTGATTCATACAGCCGATCCTGGAAACGAAGGCTACGGAAGGACAAAATTACAAGGAAGAAAGGGACGTCGTACATGTCTGTATGTCTGCGTTCCGTTCATTCATATTTTCAATCATAACTCACTTCGCACAGTAGGTCGTTCACTTTCAAGGGCAATTTGCGAATCGGACGATGCGTCTAAAGAATTTTCTCAAGCTTTCGTTAATATCTTTATTCCGGATAATCGTCAGTCTTATAGTTATCAAGTGCTATCGACATAAAATATAGCTCCCACTACTAAAACCATTTCGTAATGAAAAAAAGCTCAAGGAAGAAACAAAAAGAGAACGCTTGTAGACTATCCAATTAGCAAGCGAGAGGTCACAATTTCGTTTCTGCCTGCCAACACAGTTTTTTATATGAGATAGCGGTTATCATCTAAATCAGAGCTAGACAAAAATTGCACTAAATGATACTTACCGCTTACTTGCAAAGAATACCGGCATCAAGAACGAAATGAATGAATTGAGGCGTTTAAGAAACGAAAGGCGATAGCAAATTTCGATTCAACATAAACATCATAAAACACTAGCGCATGCTGCCGTACTTCTTTTTGCTACCCCCTCCCCCTCCCTCCCCCCACTGATAATAAACAGGGTTCTGTCGATCCTTGAGATAATGAAATTCATTTTTTTGCTACCCTGCCCGTTCATGCCGACGACTGACTCATTGTCCAGCGTTCTAACACTACGCTACTGCCCACTGACGTGCACGATAGATGCGCTTCTTGGATGCTGATATCCGGTACACAAGGTATATGTTTCGATACCAGATATGATGGCCAGTGAAACTAAAATACGAGCTTCAAGCTGTTGGCGACTCAATAGAAACGTATCGGAGGCGCATTTGTCGCCAAAATATTGTGAACATTCAACAACAATTTCTAAGAGGTGTTTCAAAGCGTTTTCGGGAAGCAACGATGCAAAAGGCTTCGAGTTGATAATGAAGCAAACAGCAGCTTTCGAGACGCGTTGGACAGCTGCGCACCATCCGCCTCCTTCATCCATTTCTCTTCGTTCCCAACAAACGCACATTTACACCGCTATATAAACTCTGCCCCAATACAACCTTTCGTCTTTCGTATTAGTTCTCCTCTCACTGCCAATATTTTAAACATCACAGCCCCCGACTGTAAGTCGGATATCGCTCAACAACGTCTGTAGGTACCCAACAATGGGTAATTCATATCAACGAACATACCCCCATCAGTAGTATAACATCGAAGCTCCAGATTACAGAGATAACACTGATGAGAGTGGTGAAGGATTAAGGCCTGCCAAGACAATTGCGTAACTATGGTACAATCGGAGTCTCATCGGATAAAACCACCAAATTTTGAGGAAAAGAGTGAAATGAAGTTTTATGGAAGGAAAAGGACACCGAAGAAAGAGGAATTATCGTCGCAGCAATGAAGCAAAATTGGAGGAGTGAGGAAGATTTGGTGTTGAGCTTTGCGAACGAAAAGCTTCAACATGCTAGCTTCAACATGGTATTTATCGTCGCCTTTGCTCGCAATTCTTCGGTCCTCACAGAAAGAAAAGTTTAAAGGCAAAACCAATCCTACAACAACGTTCCATGGTTTCGTTGTCACAAAAAACACGTTATGTGCGGTCGCATTGAAGAAGATGATGAAACCCTTTCATGTGTCACATTCAATCACCTTCGCATATTCTCGGCATTAAAAATTTGTCCACCTACTTTCCAAAATTTTTTTATCTCAGAATAATACCTCTGGATTTTCTTCAAAAATTCACAGGGGACATCGGAATCCAAGAAATGATAAATAAAGGCTCGAGTGCCATATTTATTTGCAAAAAAAGTGAATATTGTTTAACGATTCTAGTGAGCTCGATGTGAACATCTTTCTTGATAATTATCAAAAAGAATGTACAAATTATCTGACATTGGACGACGTATTTCTTAAAATTTTTCAAAAATCCAACTTCTAATACTGGCAAAATATTGCACCCGCCAGGTCCAATCTCCGAACCAATTTTGAGAAAAAATTGCGACTGCTAAAGTCGAAGACATAAACTGTGATTAACATATAAAATGCAGTGCCAGTGCCACTTCAGTTGTAAATTTTTTGTTGCATTCTGCCAAATAAACGTAACAATGCTTCCCACCAAAATTTACATCACAGTTTCAAACATAACGCACCACTTTTCCGTTAACAAATTAAAGCATTAAGAATATGACGTTACAAAAATGCTGGAGATTTGTTCGCTACAAAACTGCGATGTGAAAATGAAACCGCTACGGCAGAATCTGGTACACGGACTCAATGCGAGCTAGCCAATACAATGAGGTGGAAATAAAACCGCGTAACGAATTACCTAACGCAATAATTGGGAAATAAAGCAAGACGGCAGTTCTGCCGTTTCAACAACAATTTCTTGCATAAAAGAAATGATGGAAAAGCGCAGACTTTCTTAGTTTAAAGAAAGGACTCGGTGAGAAGGAGAGGGGAGCAGGAGTGAAGGAAGCGGTCGAGGAAACGAAGTGTCGTAGAGGAGGAAAATGAAGGCGGAAAAGATCTCTAACGAAATGACACCATTCAATCAAACGAGCGGTTCATTCCTTCACAGCTAGCTTCAATCTGTAATTTCGACATGCTATGCGACTATCGAACTTCGTTTGTGAAAAGCACACTGGAATATAGAGAGTATCGACTCGGTGGCATTGCTTATTTGCTCACTGATACAGTTCAAAAACTGAACCCCTTAAGAACGGCGTAACTGATAATACAATCGACTCTTCATCACATCGCAGGGTCAACACTCAAACATCAGAGACCACACCCAACTTTCTCGAAAATATACACGACATTTCTCAAGATGATATTAAGCAGTTTTCAAATAAACATCATCAACGATTCTTAGATTTGATTAATGTCAGTACACACTTCAAATACGAATTTTAACACTGCTTTAATACGATCTTATGTTTAAAGAACCTAACTTCATAATCCTCATAGATCTCTTTGTTTTTCAATCAAGCATGATTTGATAACCTGATAGTCTGATAAAGTACTTGATATATACAAATACATAAATGTATACATATATATATATATATATAT
>JAARMF010000902.1:1821-22381 GCA_022844705.1 Toxascaris leonina | reverse complement strand
TATATATATATATATATATATATATATATATATACGATTCGCTCGGCAACTCGTAACAGTATTCGTGAATTCTGCTTTTCAAACAAATTTCCAGTATGAAAACAAAGAAACGAAAGAAATTTCACTAGAGAGGAACGAAAGAAATTTGAAAACGGCAATTCTGTATGGAATAACTTCTATCTCTTCTCCTTCTCTTTTCACACACAATTCATAAAGTCGATATAAACAACGATAAGATCAAATTCTCTCAGCTATAAGTGAAAATGATGAAATAAAACTGTGCAGAACATTCCAACTGCAATAAATTGCCCGCTGTGAGTATCTTCGAGCGAGAAAAACCACGAAATGAGCCATTAACGTAAATAAAAAACTGCAATAAACAGTGTCACTGACTGCTGTTAAAACCATCTGCACCTCATTTCCCCTTTTTCATTCACTCATTTGAAACTTCACTAAAGACTAATTGCAATCTCACTATTGTACACTTCAAATGCGCTGATGATTTTATTCCACGCAACACATCCCCTTTCAATCACACCGAAAATGCCAAAAGTTAGAGAGATTCGAAAGAAATATGCTTGGAATCGAACTCAGTTTGTTTCATGTAGCGAAACATCGATCTACCAATTCACCGCACAAAATAACGCCATCATGGAAATTGGATAATGCGTAGTAGTTCAAATCTCCATGACTTGCTTTGCTCTAGGTCAAGACGTTTATCGAAAAGTCCCAATTACGGCTCTATTTAAACATTCAACTGGCTGCAAAATGAAAGAGTTTAAACATGTTAAGAGTGTTGACATACTGACCAAACCAATTTGCATATCCTTCAGGATAGACGGGAATGGAAGATGGGAGGAGGTGAGCGCAAGTGGGCGGATGGCTATATACTGGGCTAGTTCATCTAGTTACTGGCATTATGCTACACAGTAAACCCTAAAATTCAACCTCTCCTTTGGCAACCGAAGGCTGCGCAATCCTCTTCCACACTAGGGCTGTCCGTTCCAAACAAATTCTTTCCCTTGAATTCAGCAATATGATAGTCAGCAAAACGTTGCACACTCCACGAGTGGAACATGATAGATTACGATAAAGCAATACCCTGATGATTACAAAATGGTGTGATTTCTGATTCAATAAAATAGCAAAATTTTCAAAGCATTTCAGCGTTGGTCTTTGCCCACCTCTTCCACCTTCCTCAAACCGAGGCACCTGACGCGAAGTACCTTCCCCTCCCCCACCCTTTCCGAGACATTCAAAAGGATAAAAGGACGGTCATTCCTGTAAAATTAAATTATATAATGATGGGATGCAGATGAAGAAAGGGCCGAAAATGGAACACTCAGTGAGATAGGGTCAGGGGTCAGACTACTACTGTGAAGTGCAGCGGTCGGCTCACTGACCTTCGTGCCTAAGGGGTGTGGTGGCAAGCGGTCTCCCAGCACGTCAAGTAACGTCTGCAACGCTTTCTAGCTGTCTTCATGACTTGTCTGCAACTCTCTTTAGCTGTCTTCACGGCTGTTTCTCTCAAATTTCTGCACTCTATTCTCTCTGATTAGTTACCTGTTTATCAGGTTCATCTTGAAACAAGGTAGCAGAGTGTAATAATGAAAGTTGCACGCAACGCAGACGTATTACAACAATATTGTTGGTTATATACAAATGACTGCAATTGATCGCACCTCTCACTTCAATAGCCAATTCGGAACACAGAACATTACGATTGTTCAGGTTACCAGGGTACTTGGGGAAGGAAAAGCAATACAGGCCACGCGGGGAGGGGGAACGAAGGAAGGGAAGAATAGGAAGGGGAAGCGATCTAGCACACCTTTCGAAGACCAGCACAAAATGAAAATTACGGTCACCTATTCGAAAAGATGAGGAAATGAAAGAAACGTATAGCTCAAGTTTTACTTAAATGGAAAATGACGGAACAAATATACCAATGTATTTTCATATAATTGTTGAAGATGATGCGGTCTACAGCGTTCATCACACGGCAACGAAGTGATTGCAAAGAATTCAGGCTTAATGCATTGTACAAAAATACGACGGCCGAAATATTAGAGCAGAAATTCACTTGAAAATGGAGAAGTGATGCACAATTCAAATGAGGATTACAAATGAGGATGGTGAAGCGTGGACGAAATGGTTAAAAACCGGCATGCTACACAACGAATTCCGGTTCAATCCCCAATAGTGAAACATCTCCTAAGTTAGGAAACACACTCGCGAAAAGCATTTCACATCTAAAGTCTGTGACCTTCAACAGCATCGAAAAACTGCTGATTTGCACCAGACAGATGTAAACGATCGAACTATGAATCGGGTTACACATACATATTTCTTGTTGAACTCTTCTGTGCAAATTAACTGGATAAGCCCGCTCTGACTGATCTTTGCACACATCGTTTAAGTCACATCATATGTGTATTTTAAATCATAAAAACCCTATAGTCAACAACAGCTTTGCTCTCAATTCAAGAGAATCTCGCAGAGAAAAAGGGGAAGTGGTAAGGCATCAAACGAATTCCAACTCCCCTCAATATGCAAAAACGCCAGAGGAGTTTAGAGATGGGCATGGAGGGGAGAGAAAAGGTGGAGCAGGAAGTGTGGAAAGAGGAAAAAAAGGAAGGATGTCCTTTCGGGAGGAGGAATGAGGTGATATACGTAGATGAGTGGTTCCCTTGTATTTGCTCATCTCGTACATTAATTCTGTTCCCGAACACAACAAAACAATTCACCCGCATCATTTATCAAAGGATTTTTTGAGCGAACACGGCGGAAGCACACCGTCTTCGCGTGCTGTTATGTGTAATATGAATCGTGTTCGTGCAATACCATACGCTTTGTTCACGTTTGCTCAACCCATTCGAGAGAGACTAAAAATAGTTATCGCAAAACTCGACATATACCCCCCCCCCCCTCCCCCCTGATCAGTTCTTGCTCCTCCTCGAATTTCTTTCGAGGAGGAGCAAGGATTAAGGGGATTATATTCTGAGATTTTGCCCCCCCCCCCCCCCTCACCCCAAAAAAACCTGCCAGTGAAGCTGAAAGTGGTAACTAGGAAAAGACTGCATTAAGGAGAATACCATCGCTAGTTGACGAGTATTATTAGCAGTGCACGAACAACGAATAAACGAATAAAAATATTGATGAGGCAAATTTCAGCATTTCTTACCGACGAAAGCAATATTTAAACATGAAGGGAAAGGAGATAAGAAAGGAGAGAGGTAAGTTTGGTGGATATGATTCTAGAACACTAACACATTAGTTAATCGAATTTCATGGCTCAAGGAATCAGCAAAGTAAAGCTTTAGGATAAGCGAAAAATAAAGTCAGCAAACTTACACAATCTCGTTAGTGCTCTTTGCGTCCAGTCCAATATTCCTTACCTGCCTTATCAGTACCTGATCCCATATCAGCGTTATCAGTACGTCTTTAGGGACTTGCTTCTGAGGTCTACAACAAGCGCTATATATAAAACAGCCACTGAACGTTACTAGCGCTGCATATTTCACGTTGCCGGCAAAACACTCATACCTCTCTTCAAAAGAATTCGGCAAAATTTTTGCAATCTTCTATAAAAATCTTCCTTGACATTTCGTCGCAAAAAATGGAAACTTCGCAAATTAGTTCGATCATTCGATAAGATGAAAGGGCATAAGACGTTGCCTTTCATCAACAAAAACATAAAACACAACGACGATATTGATACGATCATAAAAATGAACCCTCAGCCAATGAGCATTTCATATCGCATGGCATATCCTGTTGCCAATTGTAAGACACTTCGTAAAATCTTATGACGGTTCCACGACTCTCCGCTTCTCTTCATAAACAGCACAAACTTTTTCACTCAAACAATCGACAATAATACAAGATGAATTTTAAACTTAATTATGATTAGGAAAACGTGCCATAAAGGTGCGGAATACCAATGACATAACCTTTACAAAAATTAAAATTGCTTTCGGACAATTAATAACCCTTTTGCTAAAAACTACTGACCACCAACTTGAAAACTCGGCTTACCTTATCGCAAAGGAATTTCAACCACGAGAATGGCCGAGATGCGATTTAAAAATTCTGTCACAACTACTCAACCTCAACAACAAGGGCACTCGTTCCGCAACCACTCAAACCGACCAACTGCTCATATTTCGTGCTTTAGTCTTTCTAGATCAAATCATTAGTGCAATAAATAGAAAAATGTTTAAGAATAATATCGAAAATCTT
This sequence comes from Toxascaris leonina, assembly GCA_022844705.1. Lineage (NCBI taxonomy): Eukaryota > Metazoa > Nematoda > Chromadorea > Rhabditida > Ascarididae > Toxascaris > Toxascaris leonina. Next base: position 18,142 of record JAARMF010000902.1, on the reverse strand, counting down.
TAGCACTAATATTTTCGCATGCGAACTTAAAATTAGGATTCTAAATTAATAATTCGCAAACATTGAATTTGNTGAATTTAAGTGTTAAACCATCTACCATATTCCTACCAATATGAGGCCTTTTCAACAGGAGTGCAATAAATAAAGCACTCGGCACCGTTTCCAACATAAAAAGTGTTTAAAAAGACAACTCATTGAAAGCAAACAACCACGCCTCAACACTGACGGAAATCGAGCACCTCAGTCCCTCATGGAAAAAAAATCCTTGAACGTAAACCTCTTTTGCAAAGAAAACCACTCTCAATGAAATAGGACAAAAGAAAGAAGGCCTGGGGTTATATTCCCGGCAAATACGATATTTGAGAATTTTCAAAAGCATCCATTCACTGCGCGTTGATAATGAAACCAATTTTACTGAAAATTGAGATCGGTGTCTTTAAATATTATCAAAGAAGTGGAGAATGGAACCATGACGAAGAAAGAATGGAACCATGACGAAGAACCAATTCAGCACTGACCCTTCTCAAGAGAGAAGGTCCAATTTATGAGACAAATAAAACGGACACTGTCCTGCACCTCGTTCAGCAATACTTACAATCCCTCTCGTCAGCCCTCTCCTCTTCTTTACTTTGCGCCTTCAGATTCAAACGACAGGATTAGACGTTCATTTGTAGGGCGTGACAGCTGCAAGCAACATAATTTTCCTCCCTCCTTATCAAAAAAGAGGATGGATCGAAAAGTTGGCAATCGTTACCAATTCTTTAGTTCCAAGAAATCAGTCCATCTTTCTTAAACATGTACGTGTATACCTATATGCTCTTGAAATGGCATTCCTTCCCCTCATACGCTGCTCAAACAGCTCAATTTTTTACTATCGTTCCTTAAAACGTACGACGCTTTAATAAGCCACCTTCACCTGCTAGAAGTGCCTTAATAACCGGATCAGAAGAAAGACATTAATAATCCTCTAGAACCAGAAAACCAGAGTCTCACTTCGCTATCGGACTCCCAGCCTATTCTACCACCCTCCCCCCCCCCCCCCCTTCCCCCAACCTACAGCAAATCCCCACTTCGATACTTCCCCAACATTACTACTCACAGCAATCAAATCATTGTCGGGAATAATTTGTGGCTCACAGCTTGAATAACAGGAGTCGCCATGTAAAACTGTGCACCTCATTATGCGATTGCTGGTGTTATGCAAGATACACAAAAATCAACATGTTGATAATTGCCATCTCCTCTCCATACAGAGACAATAGTTCTAACTGACTGCTGCCAAATCCTTCAAGACAAATTGATCTGCATATTTCACTCGAAGCTAGCGATCAGACCTCTACTACACCGCTTGACTAACTCCTTGAATTTCTTTTAAAAAACGTAATTGTAATGGCGAAACACAATCGCAATTAAAACAAAAAGCATAATGCTAGCAGTGCAAAGTATAAAAGCAATCCCGACTTCTGGTCAGTCTTTATGGCATTTATATCGGCAATCAGCAAGGATGTTGACATTCAGCCAGGCAGATTACGGCATTTTGGCGAAGTTTTATGCTGCACCCCTTTACGCTTGTATCTGACAATGTGAATATCGCAGTTCCCTTTTTATGTCTCAAAAGAAGATTTGAGCTCGAGTATCCATCACTTTTGATGGGTCGATCCACCGTTGTTACATGAAGCTTCAACAAATACAACGAACGAGCGGTTTACACGAAACGAAAGTCTAGAATTGAACAGCAGAAACATTATTCAGGGGAAATGGTGTCGAGTGAATGAATCATCAATCAACCAAAACAAACAAAACGATAGCTTTCGTGGCACATCGATATATATGCAAACTGCATTTGCGACAACATTATCAGTAAATGTAACGACAGAATTGATCGGCAAGAGACACACTTCCGACGACACTACAGACAAAAACATTCACAGACAGACTGCAGACATCATTACATTAAAAAAAAATAAACGACAACTTTGCTATAGGTGGCGAGATGGTAGCAAAGCGGAAGCGAAAGACACAATGGGGATTGTGGTTTTTTTTAATGGAACAAAATATTAGCAAGGTGTTCATAAGAGTTAACTTCAATATAATAATAAGGGTGTGGGAATACGTATCAGAGAATACGGGATTCGTGCTCGNAGCAAGGTGTTCATAAGAGTTAACTTAAATAGAATAATAAGGGTGTGGGAATACGCAAGAGAGAATACGGGATTCGTGCTCATCAAGCCAATCATCTTCACAGACTGATAACAAATAAGCGAAAGCAAACTAATATTTTGATCGAACCAACTGCTCGCAGAGATGTTCAAAAATTTGTTTTCTCCAACTCAGCTGGTTGCATAAGACAACCCGATAGATGTCAAGCTTGTAGAATCCCAGCAGAAATTCAAACGCTCACAGCTGTCAACAATTTTCAAAGAATTCAACGTATCAAGCTGAGTGCTTATAAGACACCTCTCCCTGCTTCAAACTAAACCAATCAAATTTTGTTGCTGAATGGTCACCAAACTGGAACACATAAACACATATAACCAACACCACACACACTAATCGTCATAATGCCCTATGCAAATAAATGTGTAAAAGCACATTCGAACTGAAANCACACACACTAATCATCATAATGCCCTATGCAAATAAATGTGTAAAAGCACATTCGAACTGAAAGTAACACGGCATGCACGTAGAATCTACCTCTGAAACGACCTGTCGGAGGGAGAGGATGAACGAAGGAAGGGAATGGGTGGGATGCGAACGAGGGACCAAACGCAGCAAAAATGGTACAGCCTTTTCGTGTCAGATGTAGCCGCAACAACAGCCATCCCACTAAATGTTGAAAAATATCAACGCAACGAAGCTGGTTACNATGTTGAAAAATATCAACGCAACAAAGTTGATTAATAGTATAATCACGTTCATAAGCACAAGCAGAACTTCATTTTGTGCAGCTTTCTTCACATCTTTTGTAATGGTTAAAGATCTTCTCTTATATTTTTGAGGCGGAAAGACCAAAAATTAACCCGTTACTATTAGGATCCTTATTGACAAATAGCTGCCATTCGGAATTCCCCTCCTCCTCCCCCTTCTCCATTGAGACAAAAAACCCTGGGGACAGCACACTTGTTTCAACTAAACAGTACCAACGTTTTGAGAAGTTTTTATAAAGACGAAGACAATATTTTATAAAAATTGTTGATGTACCCTTAGAGTTGGGAGTTTCTGACGGTGAGTTTTCTATTTCGCTCGTATACTTCGAATTCCGCAGAAAATAAATTCCCAAACCTTAGTGAGTTTCCACAAAAGTTGTTTATCTTCTCACTGCAGAATTTTCGGTAAAAGAGTTTTAAATATCAAATTGTCATCTCTATTGGAAATTTCCCTCTTTTTTTCAAAAAAATTAATATTTTTTTCATGAAAATCCATCTTAATCATCACCAATATCAGCCACTCTTCTTTTCGTCGTCAAAGTCCTCAGCACACTACTAATGTCTATACGCAATACAAACGCAAAGAAAAAAAAGTTATATAAAAGAAAGTGCGATCCTTCCTCCAGTCCTTCATCCACAATGTTTACATTCAGTCGAAAATAAACGAATCTCTCATATTTCAATCTCATCGTCCCCAAGTAGCCAATGCGCAATAATGCAAAATCGTATCAAATCCTCAACGGAAACAACAATGCCAATTTCCTTTCTAACTCCTCATCTACTGTTTGCAGACATTATTTCATCGTTTTCAATATTTTGGCACAATGCCACGAAATTATATTTCGATAAAGAGATTATAGCACCTCTTGCAACCATAACCTCAATACTTCCACGTGCAAAACCTCAATTATTCGTTCAACATTATAAACGTGCTTATGTGTCAAGAACGCAATGGGAGTTTTGTTTGACTTGGGAACAAGACAAAGGCAGACGAGAGATGGGGTGGCGAGAAAATAAATAAGAGGCACTTCAAATATTCGGAGCCCGCCGATCTCAGATCGCTGCACCCGACATATCGATACAAATGCACTCCGTCGGAGCAATTAGTCTTGTTAGTTGCTTATTGCAAATATTTCAGCATGCGTGTTTTATAGCATCATCCATCAGATCTTATATTGTTGAGTATTTTGCTCAAATTTGGCCACCGCATCTCCGCTCTTATATCCAGCTTGTTGTACAAAGGTTTAAAACAGTTTCAGCACAAATAAAAGCTTTTCAGCAGCTTTCGTCGCGTTCAATACAACTTTACTTGTTGCCTCAAGATCGCCAAAGGTTTCTCCGACATTCTTATTGAAATATAAAAGGCATTTCAAACGCTCCTCAGAAATACAACAGACCTCTCCGCCAATCCCATTTACGTAAAAAATGCTTCTTCGCCATACCCACTGACTTGTACGCGTTCGCTAAGCCATCACCGCATCGAGTTTACAGTTGACGAACAATGGTTGTACATTGTAGAATGTTATCTAAATCANACTTGTACGCGTTCGCTAAGCCATCATCGCATCGAGTTTACAGTTGGCGAACAATGGTTGTACATTGATTGCAGAATGTTATCTAAATCATTTAGTTCATAGCTGCGTGAATTTGTAATCTCAAGCGAAGAGTCATCGAAGGGGAAGAGCTGGCCCCTTTCATTCCCTCATTTGCATGCAATTTGCCGTTTACTGTATTGAATGGTGTGCACTTTCAATCACGAATAACGATTACCCCAATGATGTGTCCTGGCTGTCTCCTCTGATTGCTGTTATATTTGTAAAGAAATGTTTTTTGCATCAGTGGCTTCTTTAGTGCCGCGTTGCGGCCTCCTTTATCCTCCTTCCTGTAAATAAAGACACCTCAACAAGAAACGAGCTTAAGAGTGCCCCAGTAAGATCGAACCACAATATACCAAACAGCGGTCACTGTCACAATAAAATCTCCATCATTATAAAATCCCACCTTTCCAATCGCTTCAAGCCTGCTTCGTTTCCGGTCGTTACGAGTGATTCTGTTGCATAGCACAACTAAGGAATATCTTGCGACGTGTAGCTCATAACATCAACTCAAACTTAAGATTATCAACATGTATTCTATTTGAGCTTGAACACATTGATGACCAATAAAACTAACTCAAGCTTCACCTCTCGTTTGCTAAACGGTTGAAAACCTTATAGGTTAAATACCCAGACAGCGAAGCAAACACTCCTCAACTGCAAACTGGCAGCTATTCATTACTGCTCATTCATTGATGAATTTACTCATTATTCACTTTTAAAAAGAAGAACAAAGAAAACAATAGGCATAGATGCTCTCGGCTTGTGATGGAGTTATGCCCTGACAAACTCATCTCAACTGAAAATACAACAGACATCCACCCACCGACCACCTTCAAGCATTCATCTGGCGCACTACCTAAAAATTAAATTCCTATCAACTCTGCTTTAAAGCCATCTCCATATCATTCGCGTGAAATCAGTAGGCTGCCTAAGCCTCGCTTATTCAACTATCATTCGTCGAACACTCTAATTATGTTCTCATTGCATGATTGGAGTCGAGGATATGCACAGATGGAGTAATTCCGACAATTCCCACCGGAAAACATAAATCCTTTCGTGATTACTACTACTTCGATAGCATCCGCTCGCAAATAAATTATGCGCAAGTCAGTATCCGACAAGGAAATTCCTTCTCCCAAGGGGTCTCGCCATCAAATCTGCGAGAAGCACTTTCAAACATCTTCTATGAGATCATTTGAAATCCTTTATAGTCCATTTGCTAGCATTATTATACGATCGTCGTAATATCAGATAACAACTTTGAAAAAATTGGTTCCATTCGGAGAGAAATATTTGTGAATTCAAGAAAAAGCAGAACGCCTCTAACTTTTTGAGAATTTCAATTAAAGTTCACTGACGAACTGGAAAAATTTCGCTCTTTTTTTAACTGATTCGAACTGATAGGCACTACGCTGAATATTCTTTGTCAAAATGATGTCATTCTCCTGAACTTTTGAAAACACGACGAGTCTGCTTCTTGGAGGGAATTTGATTGGTAAATAAGTCGAATTCAAGACATTTTCGGATAAATTTTAGGAAAATTCAATACGAAATATAAAAAACACTCGAAGACGTTGCGATATTTGAAAATAAAAAAAATAATGTGATTGCCGGGTAATGCTGCTACGATTATCGAACAACGTACCCAAATGTCACCCCCGTGCTCATTTCCAGATGCGGCAAGATGGACTTCCGTTCAGTTATATATCAGCAGACTTCTGGAAGAAATTACCTCGACGTAAACCTCAAATACAACCTCACTCCTTTTTGGCACAAAGTTTGTGGAAAAACACGAGAGTAGATAATCTGACTTTCACACAACACAACAGCTGACGAAGAAATGGCCAGTGCATATCACTCATATTGTACTCCCTTTACAACTATACATATTCCACCCCTTCCTCCCTCCCCCCCCTTTACGAGGTACTTCAGTTCAGTACGAGAAGAAAATCGCATGAAATCGCCTACATTCCGCAATATGGGAAGTCCTGTGGAAGTGTCATGCCTATATTATGGAAAAAGAAAAGATAACATGAAAGCAACTAAGACAAATGCGTTGAGGAAGATGCAGGCCGTCCAGACCAAGCATTTTCTTACCACACTTTCAATGCAAAATACACCAATTAAAGGACATGCTACCGCTGATATGTAGCACTTGGTGCATTTCACAGCAATATCGTGCTGGTCGCCGGCCACCGTTTACTCGTAAATAAAAGCCGCAAATTGAGGGCAATGGAGGAGAATGCCGACATACGTTTCCAAAAAAGATCAAATCACTACTGTCGGAGAGATAATCACATCTTCGGCTGAGTGTATCTCATTCGCAACAATTTTTTGATGAGCAAAGGATTAAGGGTTAAATTACACTCATTTAGCAAATGTTTAATTATAACTTCTGAAAGGAATCTCTTCAATGCTTCCTGAGAGGAATTCATCGGAAGTGTTGCAATTCTTACTGAAGTCCTTAAGAAATGGCACAATCTTCAATTTAATCCCATCCATGGCAATATTTTCGTGTTTGATGAATTGAACTTCCAATCAAACAAAGTTAATGTACTTTCTCAAAAAAAAAAAAAAAAAAAAAAGCAAAAAACACCTCTGGGAGCTGTTAAGCATTCGTTTCAAAGAGAGAAAAAAAGACTCAAGAGTCCGGGCGAATAGCATTTATAATTTTGTGCCAAATGATAGGGTATCTGAAATCAGCCAAAAATACGGATGCACAAAGATCGATTACAATGAAATCGATTCAAAGGAATCGAAAACGATCCGTTGAACTCAATAAAATGATTCGAAATGCGATAAAGAACCGCCAAATGTTGACGGCGAAAGAAAAAAAATAAGATCGCACACCACCGATAAATAAATGCAGCACAATGCCCAAAGTAAAGAACTCAATGCTTAAGGGAAAGAGGAGCAGAATTTGTCAAGAAAGAATCACACTGCATCAGTCCAAACAAAATCACTGCCTCTGCTGTACATATAGCATGCTTTTTAATAAATGCCTGTATAATATCCTCGTCTTGAATGTCTTGGTTCTTCTGAAATGCGTTGGCACTGTAAAGCCTATGTCGCTAAGAGCACTTTCTTTTCAATTCAAACTACACACCATCTTCCAGAAATATCAACTCATCAGCAATAATTACTGCGCACCACCGAGTTGGAAACGAGCAAGAAACTTTATTTACCACTCCCATAAAGTTTCAGATAGTCCTTTTGCGCGTAAGATTGCAGATACGAAGATCGAAGTTCCATCAAAGGTTTTCAGGGGATCTGCTCTAAAAAGCGGCTGGGTGGAGGCTTTAGCCCAAAAGATTTTACTTCTATAGAAAACGAGGTAGATAGGAAGGTGGAAGGAAGCAGATAGGAGGAGGGGTAGAGGGGAAGGTGAGGGAGAGAGGGAAGGCACCTCACACGAAAGATTTAAATGATTAACGACATGTTCAGAAAAAAGCCAAATGGATGCAGAAGTGAACTTCGCGTGATTATTGAGATAAATGAGAGGTGATTGTACAGATCGTACAGACAAAAAGACAAAAAAAAACTACGAGAATTGAAGGGGAGAGAAATTTTTTGGACAAAATCGCTCCAACTGCTGATTTCTAACAACAAACAGTTTCAGTTGGAGGCCGCAGCTTGATCTAAATGCCCGTGAAGTCAACATCCTCGAGTTTTTTATTTCTCCCGCTTTCAGGTTCAAAAACCTGAAGAACAACTTCACGTTGCACACAAGGTGCACACTGTAAGACTGCATTTGCCACTCCCTTGAAACTTTTGCTTCTTGAACTAGTTTCCTACGTGCGATAGTAGGAGATCCAGTTCAACCAAATCATATATGGCAAAACGATGCTCTCAAAAATGACTCCACTGTCGAATGAACTCCGTTAGAGCAAAATTCGACCAGCACCAACTACCTATAGAAACGAAGCCGCGAGTTCGCCGCCCTGTTACAGGATGGCAAACAAACGCTGCGACTGAGGGAGATAGAAATAATTGCGCAAATTTCTTCCAACAATGCGCATCAACGATCAAATATTAGTTCCGACTGAACTTTTTGTCGATGCCAATGTGCAATGCCTCAGATCCTATCTACTTGAAAGGATTGTAACATAGGCAGCAACGGCAGCAAATAAATCGACGGTGGTAAATGCTGAATTTTTTCAATAGCTCAGCTTTACATAAGAAAGGGAAGTTTTTAGAAGTGTGCCCAACAGTTTGCAGGAAAAGCTGATATATACAGTCAACTTTCAGAACTACTGCAAAGATGGAGACTCTGTTGATGTTCGAATATCTTTTAAACCAAAAAATGTTAAAAAGTTTTGTTAGGCAAAATCACAACATCAGTGATATCGAATCATATCAGCAATCATAATCAAGAAATATAATTGAAAAATAGCATAGAGAAAAGATAGAAATTGAGCAAATCAATGAAAAATATTTCCGTTTAATTTCCCAAACGTTGTGTGAAACGTCATTAGCTGCAATAACGGCAAAAACTTTTAAAGTGTTTTTATGCCAATGTTGCAGTGAAGGACATAATGAAGTGCGAGAATGGACTGTCCTCAATCAATTGTCCCCCCTCTACGAAGGTGCACATTTCTCATGTTGCCCAGTTAGAAAGGGACTGAGCTGCGATAAACCGATAACCTATCCCTTAAAAAAGATATTTTTAAACAGAAAGTTTGAATGAAACCAGGACCAATCTCAAACGTTGCCCCACCCACTCAACCACAAGAACTGTGGCAAGAAAAACAAAGATGTGAGGGAATTATTAATAAGCGACAAATCCCGACCACTCCACATCTTCACCCACAGTTCCACTTCAAATAATGAACGACGTCTTTTGAAATATTTATGAAGAGGCAACAAGATATTTCCTAAGTGGAGTGGAATTTCACCCATCCAAGCAATAGGAAGTTTAATAATAAAAGAACATCCGAAATTTAAGCGAAATTCTCTAAACGTACATTTCTCATTAATCAACATTTGAATAGCTTGATTTCAGTTTCGGCTCATATCCCCCTTCACCACAAAGGAGGTAAGAAAATATTTCGCTTCGAATTGAAGTTGGATCCCCTCCGTTCTACACCTCCCTCCCCCATACTACGCTCAAAATGGACGCAATATAATCGAGATGGCAGATGATAGCAGAGCAAAACCAGTAGGAAGGCAGCAACACATATGGGCATCACACCGTTAGGGGTAGTTATCAGATTGCACAGAACAAAAAATCGATGAGACAGAGAGTGAAAAGGCAAACCACACAACCATCAACAAAGGTCATAACTGCTTCGCCATTACGATTATACTTATGGGCGGTAATTCTACAACACATATATACAGAAGCTATAGAAACGCAGGGTTCGGTCACACTACCGAAGATGGAAAGGTGAAGCAACTCCACCAAAGACGAAAGGTTAGGTCGATCAAGAGATCATGTCACACTGCCAAATAATGAACAACAAATAAAGCGCCCATTTCGCAGAAAGAGATTATGCCAACTTCCTTCCATACATAAATATCCATTCCATAATTCTTGCTCCCATAATGAAAGCGTGCTAGTCACTTAATACGACAGATGTGTGAGAATCGATTTTCATGAGAAAACTCTGGGTCTGAAATCGCTATGTGCCACAATAGTGAGTCACAAAATGTGGAGACTGACACTCAAAACATCAGTAAAAAATCACCGATGGCACTTCTGGCCACGAAACAAAGTGCCAACCTTAGTTGTACCTCCCGGCGGATGAATCATAATTCAAAATCAGCACCACAATTTTCGGCAATTCATAATGAGCGGCCAAATGCAGTCAACCACCGATTAGATCTTATGGCTTTCTCAGATAAGATTAGCCGAATAAGCTGAACACTTGAAAGCTAAGGCAAGCGAACGAAACCGATCGCAAAAACACAGCGGTGCAACAGAAGAACTTTTTCGACGCCAACGGAAGCAAGCTAAGAAAAACTGCAGTTTATAATAGGGTTTCGTCTTTTCCCATTATTTTGAGAGTCCCCTGAAAGGATGTTAGGATTCAAATACCACATCAAAGGCATACAACACCATACTAACGAACACAGGAAATTATGCAAGCAAAAATAAGCATGACAGCCAAACCGCATAGTTCATGTGACTTCTATATAATGACAGCGGAAAACATTGTCAGAGGCTCGCACGTCATGCAAGAATACCATCGGCAGTATATCTCTACTTACGAGCTCCAAATCACCGTTTGAAGACCGCTCTTGTTCCGCGCAGTGGACACTTACTTCCAAGAGTCCATTAAAGGTACTACCCATCCGCACTGGTACAATATTTGCAATGTTTTATAGACGCATAGACTGAGTTGAAACAACAAGCACTTGATGGAAAAAAACAACAGGTAAATTAAATAATATCATAAATGTTTAATGAGGCCAGGTGCATGACATATTTGCCTCCTCATACAGCATTGGAAAACGAACGAAACTCTGAAATATTCATAAGCTAAATACTAATGCGCGCATACACATCTCTACTAGAAACAGATAACAGATTCTAGGTCTTAAAAGTCTGAAGTACCGACGACGCGAACTTGATCTCCACTTGTGCCTTAAGATAGTGAATGGCTGCTGCAATATCCCGTTCGATAGCATCTCTACGTATACCCCGTTCAACACACGCTCGCGATTTCATCGTTTTCAGCTACAGACTTTCGACCGAAATGGGCACATTAAGTTCTTTTTCCTCTCGAGTGTGGAAGGTAGTATCTCGCTGCTTTCAAAGCTAGATTAGTCCAGTTTGACTTACCGTCCTTGAGAGGAGTAGACGGCCAGCCAGTATGCTGTCAATATGTCTATCCTCTCGGTTCAGCCTTTTGTAAGCACTACCAATTCGTGATACGTGGATGTTTTCATTTTTGAATATCGACAATCTCTTCACATACTTTTGTATGTTTCTTTATGGTTAAATAAAGCAATTTGAATGAATGAATGAATTTTAGGACGATCTGCACGCTCTCGGTTAAATTTGGCCCCGGTCGCCGCTGGGCAAGGGACAGGTTCGTCGGTGACCACATGGAAACGAGTCAAATCCACACCTCGTGTAGATCCATGGTAGGTGAAAAGTCACCACCCGAACGGAATTGGGCCTGAGCAATCTCAATCTAACCACGGTTTAAACCTGTATCGGCAGCGACCAAGATGGATAGCGGCTAGACTCGTTACAGCCTGAAGGAAAGAAAGAGATCGGCGACGGCTCAGCAGGTGCCTTCGTCCAAGGGCTGTGCTAATTACATCCAGATGTGTGCAAAAGGCTTCTGCAAAGTCTATAAATTACGGTGCTGCGACACTATCGATTCTTAACTTGGTGTATTAAATTGTTATTCACCGAGAACTGCTTTTGACAATATGACTAATGAATGAAATTTGTGGGTGTCGATGGTGGATTCAACAATAACTCCTATCAAGCTTTATGCATTATTCTTTAATAAATGCACCCAATAATGGGCTATTCAATCTCTCTCTCTCTCTCAAGAAAGCTCTGAGGTTGAGTACAAAAAAGCACTGCCAGTCTTCCTTCATCCCCACCCCCTTCCCCAATTAAGGTCGGTGAAAACAACTGTAGAATCATAGATTGAGCAAGAGCCAAAAAATTCACCTTTATGTTTACATTGTGGGCGTGGTGGTATCTATTCACAAAAAACGCAAACTACCTCAACTGCCCACACCTCTCCTCTCTTCGGACATACTTATTCTCCCGTTTGTCATTGATCTATGCAACTTTTGCCAAGCACTGTCGACGAAGTCGTTGGCCTTATCCAGAAGGTCTATTCCACGCAGCAGTGGCGGAAATGGCCTAGTGATTTAAATACAGAAAAGGAGTATCGAGATACATATAAGTGTCAAGCACAGCTCGAGCAATGAAAAATAGCCAGGTATGTTGCAGGATTCACCTCAGGGTTCACCTCCTTGCAAATGAAAAAGATCGCGCTGAACGATAGTCCGGTCCCGGCTTCCGACACCTTTCAGCTTTAACCTGAGGCTCACTGATGCAACATTTTGAGGAAGGTGCTAAACAACGATCATTCTTAGGTGATCACGGCAGCAATAAAGGGCATAACCCTATTTCCCTGATTAATATCACTTTGGAAGCTGCCACACCTTTCTTCACCCGTCCATCTATAAAGCCGATTTTCCACTTCCACTGCATTTCACAACAGAACTCCCAAATAAACAGTACTATGTATTATCGCATCGCTTCGCATTGCTGTCCCTTTTTCCAATCATCTACGGTATTTACGACATATGCTCTAACATATAGTAGAATCCATCGTCTCATATAAAATCGCAGCAAATCTTGTCTCAAGATTTGCTGGGATTTATCCATAAAACATCAGACAATTCTTTAGGTCATATCCTTTCATTACTCTCATTGAACCAAATATTGCTCACCGCACTATCTTCTGACTGTGCCTCATTCGATTCGATGGCAGTTGATGAGACCACATCACCAATCACAAAGATTATGCGCCAAGCAGTTAAACATAAATGAAGTAACAATTCAGGAAACCCCCAATTTGACGGTATCGACATTGAATGCAATACACAACCGCATCACAATTCACCATCACTTCAACAGCACAGTGAGGGTTTCGAAGAGTTCAACAAGAAAGAAATGAGGATGCGTTACGGAAGGCCCTTATAATTGACATCAAGATAAAAAAAGATCAATTTGCATCGAAGAGCGGCGCTATGTAATTGCTGGCTTAGGAATAATTATCTGAAGCTTCACCGGGACGAAATTTGAGGATGGGCAACTATCTCATTCTCTTCAATTAAGATGAGGAGAACAGGGGTGGAGGGAGAGAAGAGAAAAGGTTAGTAATTAACTGCCGGCTTTCCAGGAAGTGAGCTCTGTCAAACGTTGAGTAAAACAATTGAAAATTGCGATGTCAAACACCTTATAAAAGATTCAAAACTTTGAGGATTTTCAAAGGAATTTTGCCAAAAATAAGTGTTTCAATCCATTAAGCAAAACTTTGAAAATCAAACGCTTTTCAGTGTCTCATCCATATCAAACCAACGTTAATCTCGATTATATGCGGCGACCGCATAGCTTTATCGTTCGAATTTCAAATCTCATACCATAAAAGTTTTCGGAAAATTTATCAATTAAAATGAATCGCTGAATTTTGCTTCGAGTAAGAAAGTGGCAAACATAAAATTGGTGGCCATCGGATTTCAAATAATGCGCAATAACACTTCCCAAGGAAAGGAATAAGCGACAAAGGATCACGAGCAACTGCGCTTCAAAATCGAAGAATTCTCTCATGTGTGAAAAATGAGGTGACTGAGGCCACGAGTAACGGGGTCGAAACGTTTAAGAAACGTTCTCTTGAACTCTGAATAAACATCGCTAGAAACATGCGATGAAATAAATTCCAAGTTAAACTGCATCTAAGTTTTCGCAACGTTGAGACAATATGCAATGAAGCGCAAAAAATGCGATAAAATCAGCGATCCTATTCGTTCTTCGAAGGGAAGATCCTGTTCGTCCTTCTGCTTACACTTATATCCCCATACTTCTGCGCTACAAACTCATTTTTTGAGGCGCAAATGTCTGATAGAGGGATATATATTGCAACGTTGGGTAGTGACCTTGCAAAATGACCGCACATTATAAACACACTGTCTACCGTAACCCCACTATCGTCTCAAGAAGCTCTCTCAGTTCTACAGCCCAAAACACCTTCACAGTTCTTTCATCACACTCGTTCTGGTCCCATCGTTGCCAAGTACTTGCGTCTTCCTTTCGACATATTGAAATAAGCATGTTCCACACGAAAAGCTGGAACAACCCCTTGAAAAACAATCAGTTGGAACACAGCTCGAATGAGAGAGGAGAGTTGCGATCAAAAGGCATGATATGAGTTTTTCCAGTTTCAACCACCAAATAATCGAACAGTGTATGTTGCTGGAGATGAACAAAAAATTAGGGCACTGCCGTTATATCTCAGCCAAAATCGTCGCTCATAAGGATTTCCCCTCAAAGAAATCATTTCTTCTATCGCATCGATCGTTGATGCAATCAACAACATTTAAGCCTATCGACTTCCGTGTTACACAGTTAAAATACTCTGTATAGGCAGTCCGCTTCTGCGCAATTCGCTTTCGCCTTGCAAGCAAGCAGTTGGTTTGGAACGTTTCCGATATTCAATGACTGAGTGAGAGGTGTGATGATGGCGGAGATGTGAGTTCATTCCATGAAACTCCTAACACTAACGTCAACGATTGCAGAGCTAGAATTGCTTGACACATGGCTGCAATCGCACCACAATTCACATTCACAACAGCGCTGTGTCTATGCGTCTGTGTGGCTGTGTGTCTTTGCGCAGAAGTTCGCAGATGCAAATTGGCAAAACAACTCTATAAGAACAGAAGTAAATATTTCACTCACCTTGAGCGTTCAATAAACTAGGCAGCTTATTGGAGAAGCTCCTATTAAATGTCCTTTTAAACTCCGCCCGCCTGCTCAATCAGTTCCGTAAGTTGAGAGTGAAGAATACGCAAAAAAAAGATGCCTTTGTGGTTTAATCAAGTCAACCATTCGCATTAATCTTTTACAGAACATATGGTTTCGCTATAACCCGAACGGTATGAAAGCGAAACGAATAGATGCAAAAGATGTGGGAGTTTTTAGAGCCACTAAACATTTATGATAAAATGCTTAGAACAACACGAATTCAGGTAACCAGATCTGACCCGACTTTGTGGATCACTCCTAATCCCTTCTCCTCCCTCTCCCCTTCCCTCTCCCCTCCCCCGTCTAGAAAGTTCTTTCGTTGTTCGGTAACTTTGAATGTCTACGTCTCCCTCTGAAGTTCACAGATCAACGTGATATACATCATAGGAATTAAGCCTAGAGTATTTGTTATATTCGGCCCTAAAGACCGGCATTCTATCTTCAGCGATCTATGAGTTGAAATTACTGCACAGACAAACATAGATGCACATGCAAAGATGACACCGCAGACGAGTTTGCAAGATCGCATAAAGGCCCTTATAACTCTGCAGACTCGAATAAATATTTCGGCATGAACATTTTCAAGCAATCGCGATTTGAACATTGAGAGTGAATTAGAACGACGATGAAATAAGTAAAACAATTAAGAAAAGAAGAGAACGCGTGTGTTCATTCGACGCTAGAGATGATATATTAGTTCGTGGATGGAATTGCCATAAAACGAGGGCATTCCCTAACTAGATATTCACAGAATTCATTGCGCCTCTTTCTTACACTAGTTTCGATAAATAACACCTAGGACTTTTAATGACCAAATATAATCAACACTGTTGCAAGATTTGAACTGCATATTAGCGTACTCGATTCCAGTCAAGAGAAAATTGTCCAGCTCAATTAAACAACATTGGCGATTCATTTGAAAAGAAGCCGGAAGTAGTGAAAGTTTTGCAACGTTTTCAACGGAAAATTTCTCTCGTCAAAATATTTAAAATTTTTAATTTTTGTTCGCACCTTTTTAGCGTATAACTGCAATAATTCTCTGAAAAATTTGAAATCTACAGGAAAATTTCTCTCATGCGATTTGAATATCTTCACGGCCTTCAACGGTATAGGAGAATATTGCGTTTTTATTGGATTAATGAAAAGCACTTTGGACTTTATTTCTCTGCTTTTCTTTTAAATACAATAGGAAAGGCTTGAGGCAGATGAGGTGTAGGAGACTGTAAGATAGATGGAAATGCTAATACCACAGAAGCTTTTATCATTTTATGGTGTTGACGGAATTCTCCGTTTTT
>JAARMF010000901.1:42498-56175 GCA_022844705.1 Toxascaris leonina | reverse complement strand
GTTGCATAACTCACAGAGATTATGATATCGGTGTGTGCATGTCGTGCGAGCGTCTGTGAGAGCGTATGAATTGAATATGCTACATGCCATAAAGTTGCAGCATCTCTCTGAACCAAATTTGAGTTTCATTCCCTCCTCATCGCTTTTCCTCCGATTAGCGCATCCATCCCATTGTTTACAGTTTTTCGGTCAGAGTCAAAAGTTCTCAGTTCCTTGTGGATCCGGTTTGGTCGAATTAACGACGAAGGTATTCCGAAGGCGTTTGTGTTCACTAATTCGTGTACCTTCAGAATGCCTATAAGATCGTTCTTTTACTTTCTTGGAAGGTGGAAGTAGGCGAATATTATCTCCAAAACTTTGTGGTGTTCGGTAAAGCCGAACCGTACACTAAAAGTTGCATTGTTCTTACAGTTGCGGCTTGAAATCGTGCGAAATGCAGACGTGACTGCACATGAAAGAAGGCTTCGGTTTATATATCTTTAAGGTGAAAAAGTGTTTAGCTTATCTGCTGTGAGGTTTTATAAGTCGTCGATGAAGTGTTTGCGTGAACCACACAGATAGTTGCACAAGGGTGATAATGGACATCCCTAGGAAGAGTCCCATCTGACCACCGATCTGCGAGACGAATCCCGGCAACGTGATCGTCAATACCTCTTGATAGCTGTTGTACTGAAATGAGCAATTATTTGAACGTATTTGGTCTTTTGCTATGATGAGGGGTTGCATAGACGTACCAATAAATTCTCTGACGCACTTGAGTAATAAACTTCTATGGTTTGGTTGCTGGTGGGCAGGAATGGTCATCGTTAATTGGTGTAGGTTGAAGATACATAGTGTAGAAACGGTAGGGGTGGATGGCTGCTGAACGTGGAAGTGAAACCGGTAGGCGGTTACGTGTTGAAACACTGGCGTGTAGAAATATGGGAGTCAAAAAAGAAGACGGGAGACTTATTTTGTAGTTTCCACATAGAGCGATTGTTGATACGGTTCGCAATTCCAATCATGTTTTACTTTCCTGCAAAACCTCCGCCATTCACAAAGATAAAAGCAAAGCGATGCAATAAATCAGCGGTAGAATGGCGTAGATCTGAAGGTAGGCGGCTTTTTTATGCATCGCCATGTCGCCCCCTATCATCTCTATCTCCGCTGATGGGTACGCTAAGCATTTAATGGTTACCTGCAGCTCACTATAAGATGCCTCGAGCGTATAAGGATGTTTTTTGATCGACTTGTCGGCAAACAAACTATTCGTCATTTCTATCGACGGGTCAATTCTTTTACACGCCGGCAAACACTGCAAATATTCATGTAAATAAGCGTGCATTTTGCAAAGTGAATTGACCACTGCAAAACAGAGCTTTGTGTCTTCTTAGAAGCTTCAATCGAAAATCAAAAATAGCTTCTTGTGTAGACTTTGGGAATTATTGAAAGACTGAGGGAGAGAGTGCGTCTTCTCTCAGCGCTCTCTGTCACCAAATTATAAAAGAGCAAAGCAGTCATTATCGGATATTTTCTCGGCCGTTTCATACATTACACAGCGGTGAAAACGCTGGTCTCGAAATCGCTGCTGGATAAGGGTCCGAGCGCCGAAAATATCACAGAGCAACCGATCAATTGCACACTTGTAAGGCGATGAAGAGAAGGCGATAAGATGCAAACAACGATGTCGACGTTTTGTCCCTCGGGAAGAAATGAATGTAATCAGTTATTGAAATTTGTAGCCACTGAGGTGCTCTCAGAAGTTGGCTGGTTTCGACTATGCAAGTGACGACGCCATTGTAGTCACGAATTTACGACCGACGAGCTACAGACTACAGACTAGTTTTAAAGCAACCAAGCAAAAGGTGCTAATCTTGCAGCATACTGGAGAATCGAAATCTCCGGTATTAATTTCTATTTGGATATGTCGACCAGTTCGTCAGCCTAGAATACACGACAGGAAACTGAGCGAAGGATTTCACCCATGGAATGAGGAGTGCTACAGGTGCGCTTAACATGCCTCAGCTGCTAAGATACGTCGAAGTGCTAAACTCAAAGTTCGCAAGATGCACTTCAGGTATGCCACTTCAATTTTGAGCTTGAAGGCATGAAATGTGGGGAGACGTAGCGAGCCGGATAGAACTAAACGAATCTGGAGCTATATTTAGCAGTCAGTCACATTACGATAGTCTGGTCAGAGTTATGGGAACTATACACAAAGTAATAGTAATATTAGGAAGTAAAAGTAATAATATTAAGGTTTATATCGATAGGCCTTATTATCTTGTGAGCCTTTATTCTATCTCCTTTATTATCTTGTGAGCAGGGCCAGATTGGAAACAACCTGGCTGGAAATTAGAGTAAATAGGAGGAATAATGCCGTAAACCATAGCCGAAACATGGTTATATGCGAATGCGTTTAAGGCGTCACTCAACGAAGAGAAGGGCTATGTAGTCATTTAAAATGCCGATGCACTAGCGCGACATTTCACAACTCAATAGTGACTCATCCAACTGGTTGGCCTAGTATGTGGAACCGTACGAGCACATACTGGGTGCTCGGAAATCCTTCTTCATCACTGAGAAGATAGCCGCATCAACACTTTGCTAAGGTTAGGAGTGATAAAAAAAATAATTGCATCTCCAAAAACTTACAAGAGAATCTTCAACAAGTTTTGAATAAGAGCAAGAATTTTTTTCTGTTCTGATGCTATTCAATAATAACTGCACCCGAATAAATTACCTCATACTTGCCAAAATATGTGTCAGTAATGTTGCGATAATGTCGGATAATCACGAGTGGATCACAGACTCGTTCATTCGGAAATACATCCTGCAGAACTGTTCCTTTCATATCTGATGCGATGAGTGCACCAACAAAAATTGTAGCACATATATCATGAGCACATAAATTGAAGAAGAAACAAAAGTATCTCGTACTTCGCCATATGGCCTTGCCCACTGGAAGGATCCTCTAGTTGAAATGTTTGCGATATCAGTCGCTCACAAAAAAGTCGGGGTGAACCTGATCACCCTTATCAGTTTAAAAAGCTTCTTCCTGTTGAATGCCTCCTCCACGTCATTATATAAATATCTTTGCGTTATAAAGCGGAAGAAAGTGCCTATCTCCCTGTTAATGACGTCCTCTTTGTGCACAAGGATTCCGTAATTTCTCACTTCGGATCGCATGCCCAAATCGAGCATTTCATAATTTTGTTCTGCTAGAGCAGCCTACCTCCCATTAAGACAGCAGCCAGGATAGGTCTAAATCTGACTTTGTTCGTCCCATGGCCGAGAGAACTAACACTCAATCTAGATCCCTCGAGAAAATTCTAGCTCTAGTTGCACTACTCTAAAACTGTTGAGGAATACTGTGGTTGCAGCCAGCACAATTTTTTTGCACCGGGAACAAGAATTGCACACATGATCTACACTCCGAAGCAAATTTGTTCAGGAAGACTCATATTTCGGAGGCTTTGAAACCCCATCTAGAACTCTCTCAAATCAGAGAGGAGGAGCTTCAAAATCCCCTGAAGGACCTCAGCTTCCGTACTCTTCGTCCCTAGGCCCCAATTTTAAGGTTCCCGAAGTTCAGAGGTGTTGAAATTCCGTCCAGGATTCCCTGTTCTCATGAGTCTCTAAATTCAAAATTTGTCGACTTTTTTGGCTTCAGTAAACAATCCTTCCTCTTCCCAAAAAGTTAGCGGCAGCATGAAAAAAGAGCCACAACTATGTTTACTTCATTCTGCGTAATTAAATACGTGATGTGAAAATTCGGATTGGGCCTTCTCGATGAAATAGAGGACAACAGTGCAATCTAATTAATTGTGGAATAATAGGATAATAGCTGTCCAACATTTTTATAGAACATGAAAGCAGAGTGCAGTATGACTATTAGATTGCTGGGGGATGCAGACGCGCAATGGAGCAGTTATTCTCAGCGATGCTTGAAATATAATAGCTAAGCTTATCACACTTGTAGAAAGGAGTCATCGTAGCGAATAATACTGACGTCGCAGCAGATTTGCTTCAAAGTAGACTGCATTACGGATTCTTAGTGAGCAACACAGGTGACAACGCTGATAAGTCTTGGTTCAGGCCACCGTGGGCCATTTTTGGCTTCGAATCTCGACAGGCCCAGAAACCACTTGCAGCCCTCGACTTTTGGAGGCTCGGAAGTTCATTAAGTTACGATATATTAAATTAGGTTATTATCAGGTTATCAAGTCATGAAAAGCGATGTAAGCCATGGCGGAAAGAGCGGTGACTGCCTCTTCTTCACAAGGCAGTGAATCATTTGGCAGGATAAGACGGATCATCCGTAGGAGGCTTCAGGAGATTTGGACGTCCACTCTAGACTTCTTTGTTCATTCATGAACTCCGAAAAGTGTTGCAAGCATTTAAGGATTACACAACGTGCGTGCATTTTGCGTTAATTAAGTCACGAAAACGATTCTTCTCTGGCTGACTTGCACAAACTGTCGAACGTACAAAATATGAAGCCACTCGTCTGCAAGTTTGTTCTTTCTTTGCTGACCGGTGATGGTCACGTGGGCAGGCTGCAAAAGCACATATCGTGCCAGTTATTCTGGCATGATTCTTCACTTACATAGCTCCCCAGGGGCAGCTACTTTTCCCTTTGTCTAATTCTCATTTTCTTATTGATTTTCGCAACGAATATATTTCTATGTCCCAACTAACAATTACGCTCTTTTTATCATTTCTGCCCAGCTATCCTCTCTTTTCTACCCATAGGTAATCACATTTCCACTTTTACAGAGTACCGTAAATATAATATGCATCTGAGCCGTAGTTTCGGATGTGACTCACGTCCTCCGCAGTATTATATTTGCACGTTGCCATTCTAGCGTCTTGCTGGAAGCGATTGGACGTTTGCGCTGCGGGGGTGATGGGACCGTGCGCCGCGAGTACCTGCATAGCACATGTGAGTAAAGCGCAAGCGTAGGTGGAATGTTAAACAGTAGATATTGTTTAACGTTTCGTTTACTTACATACGTTCTATGTCAGTACTTCTACATGACCTATGGCCTAAAAATTTCTTGATGGGGCTGTCGTTCGCAAAATTTGAGCTATCCGAGCTTATTGTCACTTATTGTCACTAACATCTGCGCCCAATTTTTTTGAAAACATCCATATCAACGGGGAACCGACGTCCAAAGCAAAGACGGCTGAGGATAAGAATGTCAGGAAATTCGCCGCAAGAAAACAACTTGTCCCGAAAACTATCAAGATCCGTTTCGACAAGAATTTGCATTCTTCTTTCACTGACCGTTATGTTTTCCAATACTTGCTGTCTATGTCCTCTTGAGTGCTGTTCTTGCGGAACAAAACAAAAAACCACGCCGTAGACTAAAAGTACACGTCACATAGTCTCGCTAGAAATAGTGGAAAGACCAAGAGAAAGTATAAGCAGTCACTGAGCATGACACAGTTGATAACGTGATGATCGGGCAACTTCAAATATCAAATCCACTGGCAAGTGGAGTCAGCGACATACTTGTAGATAGGCGATCGTGCAGTTCAGTGGTTTTATTACTTTGTTCATGAGCCATTGTCGTGTGAAACATGTTCCTTTCCCTAAAAATTGTCCATTTCGTATCGGAGCATAACACAACATAAGACATCAATATTTCGTTGCCCCAACAGCATCATCGATTCGAATCGTGAAGTGTACGATAGAATTACGGATGATGAAAGCTTATTCTCATCACACGTATTTCCCATGCTTGAACATTATTCCGCGTTTATGGAACATAAAGTTTGGTAATCACATATGTGTCGTCTTCGACTTATGTGTCAATTTCAAAAGAACATCTTCCACTGTCAGGAAAAACGGCATTTGCTTCAACGAATGTAGCCTCAAACCAAGTGTAAGATTCAATTTTGATCTGATTTTCCTGCTTTTGCTGGATATTTTTCCGAAAAATAAGATTTGCGTGGAATTCATCTCTGGTTCCGGTTCCAATTTGCATTGTCAAACTTGGTTTCGTGGGGCGAATGGATTGGCTAAACAGAGGCGGGGAGCGTAAAAACTACCTCAAATTTGGTCAACTTTGTGCAATCGTGAGTTCAGCTCGGTAATGGTACCGATTTCGATCGGATCTGAGATCGGATTAAACATAAATCGTTTGAAAGACGTAATCAGTAGAAAACCACTTGTGCAAAAAGACAGCTTCATACCTTCACTGTGATCTGAATCTGAGCAGTACTGACTTGACGGTAGCATCTTAATCACCCTCATTCGAAAGCGCATTCTGTTCCAGTCATCTCTGCTAAGATAGTATTGCGGTGCTAAAGTCACATCTGTCCGTTTATGAGACGCATACAATATTAATTGTTGCTGAAAGTTTCGCACTCGCATCGTCATTTTTATAGAATTATGAGTAATAACTTTTTTTGCCATATTCGTTTTCTTCGTTCCCGTTATTATCGTTTCGATAGTTGCAGCGTTTCGGATGAGGGATATTATGACTCGTAACTCGTTTTGAGGAGCATATTTCGACACAATCGAAATTAGGGCTACTGGTCAACTTTATGGAAATTGGATCAGCTTTTGTGTGCTGAATTCTTGAAATCGAGCCAAAGATAATTCTTGGCCTTTTTTAAAATGTTTTAAGCCAAAAGAGCATTGCAAAAATATCGATGGCGGGTCTCAAGAGGCATCTTATGATGCCTAGTTCAAGAATGCTGTATACGAAAGATCCCACACCATACTTGCCTCTACAAAGATAAAACTGTGTACACTATGTGGCTCGCTAAACAGCCCTAATAAAAATTATTCCATTGAAACGGTATGAGGGTTTCCAATTGAGAAAGGAAGGAGAGAACGCGATGTTTGAGCCGGTATTGCTTCTTCGGTTTCGATTATGAACTGGTGAGAAAGCTTCGACAAGCAACTACCTGAAGTTTCATCTGACTGTAAGTGGCACTCGGCAAATCGTTCATAAAGAGAGTGAGTTTCCCCATTTCATCGTTGCCTTCTTGATAGAGCGGTTTCATGCGAAAGCATCGTCCTCTTAGCAGAACATATGCTTGGTTGAATATGTCGCAGCAGTTCAATGCTACACCCCCTAAGCGACACTCCCCGAACATCTGAAACTTTCAGTGCAATCTCTTGATGTGCCAGATGGCTAAATTGACTTCCGATATGCAGTTGTTTCATCGATTCGAAACCTCTTTGTCAAGGAGGTTTCCATAAAACGCAACATTCGAGGACATATCCGCAGAGGTACTGAAATTGAGCAGTTTTTATCCATTGATTAACAGAGGAGGAACAACAAAGCGGCAAAGAGTGGTTAGTTGGATGAAAACCGAACGCTAATATTGCTTACTTCATTGCAGGTATATCCATTCACTTCAAAAATATAGTGAAGCATTTGTTGGGCGGTTCGATTGGCTTTCCAAATTTCGTAGTAGGAAGATAATCGTTCCTTGGTGCTTGCTGACATTCGGTTGATCACTGAAAGAGGGAGGTGAATATTTTAGCCTAATTGAAAACATGTTCTTTCTATTAGCTCATAAAACAAGCTGTCGAGCAGCAACCATCCATACATCTCAATATTCATCGTTTGCCTACTGAAAATTGGCGGAAGAAAATTTCGTTTTCAGTCGATTAGGTGTGGTGCAGTGATCACTTGTGAACTCAGCATTGTCAGAGAGGATGATATTCGACGGTTATTAATGATGGGACAAAATATGCTTTTCGAACGATTTTTATAGATCAATTTGACCATTTTCTGCAGTTGTGTTTTGTGACCAATTCGCTTCTCAGACTTCTTAATTTTAAAGTGCGACAGTTTGAGAGTAAAGGATATTGCCAATCTGCAGATTCAAATAGATCATCTAAGAGCAAAAATACTTTAAAAGTAAAGGGTGAGGTTATAAAATGTGGCGGTTTCAAATTCAATTTTTAAACGAATGATTTTAGAGCTCAGGTAAGCGACGAAGGTATGATAAAGAGAACGAGAAACATCAAGCATGACAAGCGCATCGATGCGAAAAGCTTTGCAGTTTGGAGGATGAAAGCTAGAAAAATTATGTCGCTCCCACTTCTCATTCTTCGTTTTCTTTCGTTTTGAGCCAGCTCGATAGGGATTCTCCATCTGCTGATTCCATATTCCGATAAAAAATTCAGCGTGAAGAAATTGAGAGAAATAGCCTTCATTTGATGTTGAAATTATTTATAGGCGTCGTCTTCTCATCATACCGACCTTTTCCAACCGATTGAATGACAGCACTCATTGGAGACAAGCAGATTTTAGCAAGTTACTTATAACTGTGTCATGCTGGATTTTTGCCCATTGCATCCTAAGAGAAGAACAAGCGAAGTTAGCCAAAGTCTTCTTAGACTTGCTTTAACGCATTTCCTCTTGCTCAGTCGTAAAGTTTTCAAAGATACAGTATAAGAAATCAGAGAAAATTTCATAAGTGGACGGCTGTTCTCTCTACAAAATTACAATCTCTTTATGCTATTCTGCACCTGTGCCACCTGGTTCATCGAGGCATGCTATTCACCACCTATATGACCTCTTTTCGTTCAGATGAGGACTAAAAGAGGCAAAATATTGTTACAGAGAACAAAGATCCTGCGTTATGTACCTATGTCGAAGTTTCCAAAGCCAGTGCCCGCAATTGCAAACGCAAGCAATTCAACGGCCATTTTGCTGTCGATTCCGCTAACGCTTTTGTGGATATCGTCCAGAAGAGCGTCAAGATGCACTGCATCGGCCGTTTTTGGACAAATAACCAGCGTTGGGAAAGGAAGCTTTGCAGCCTTAAAAACGAGCTTCATCTTATTACCTCAATAAATTAAAATATAGTAACGTCGTCTCGAACCATCTTTTGGTGCCATTGCAACAACAACTCTATTGCCGAGAAAAATTGAGCACTTTATAATGGCCTTCTTCATGAATGTCGAGACGGATGTTGTTGATAAAAGTATATTGATCAGAGCTTGCAATGTATCAACTATGATGTGCCAAACATGAGAATTTATTCCTCTTATGCAATTTTGAGTCACTGAACCATCATCAGCAATGCTCAGATTACAAGCGATGTGCAAAATGAGGGTGCAGTAAACGCAGTACTACAGCGATACGTGGTCGCAAAGATAATCCAAGACAACGCATTGATATTCTAAAGGAAAGTGGTGACAGATCAGTGACTACGATTCGTACGAAGCAAAAATAAAGCGAGATGTCTCATTTGTGTGATTGTGTATTTAAAGAGCAGAGTCAGATGCATGCATCCTGCTCATAATTTTAACTCTTCCATGCCCGAATTCCAATGTGGTGAAAGGCTTCAGGTTCCATTGGGAAAGAAAAGGGATTTCCAGCTCTCTGCGAATTTTCATCGATGTATCTGGAGCAGTTTTTTTTGGACGAATTCATTGTTCATTCTGGAATAAGGCAACGATGCTGCCTAAGAAAGTCTTGCGCCTTGCATGCCGCTTGCGCCAAAGTTGGTATCGCCTCTTTTTTTTGAGAACCGATAGGGCCCACAGAAAGTATTTATTGCATTGAAAATTCTTTCTTATGCGTTCGAAGAGCGCTCGCGGACTAAAAGTGGTGAAGATATGGTCCTAACGTATTGATTCAAATCTTCACTTTTTTACACGGAGGACGAATATGCGAAATAAGAGAAGTTGCAGAAGTAAGCCGAGCACGTAAGCCTGTACGAGCTGCACTTTTGACGTTTCTGGCACCCTCTTCACGAGTTTAAGCGATTGCTCCAGCAAATCTCATTTTCTGCAGCCGTTGTGTGAATGATGATTAAGTGAAGTGAGCAGACACAACGAGAAAGAAGAAGGGAAACTGTGAATGTCACGGTGCTTCATCACAGAACTGAGGAGAAAATTGAGTCAACAACTGAACCTAATGAACGGAGTCATCGCGCAATGATCGAGACATCCAGAAAACCTAAGATTCTGCATGAAATGTCCATACTTGGTTGAGAGTCATAAGCGTAGCAGTCCGATTGTCGATATACTCTTTTGTTACCAATACGGTGTTGATGACAGCATACATTAGACACATACCCAGCACGGTAGACCAAAATAGTTTCGCTGTCGGCGTTTTGCTCTTAAAAGTCGATATCGAATCATTTATCTGGACCACATTAATAAGGTTTTTTGGCCGCTCATGGCTCAATGGAATGTGTTGTGATCACCCATAACATTGGATAAAGTTTTATGAATTAGATGGTTGAACTCATATAATTTTTATATATATGAATCTGATGTTTTTCATAAAGTAATCTAAATTTTTCACTTTCCAACCATCCATCTATAAAATCTTTGTTAAATTTCATAGGTTAAGGTGGGAATTATGGAAGATTCTGGCCGATAGCACAAAATTCACTCACTTCGCTTCTTCTCATCTTACATTGTTTGCTAGTCTAATCAAACAATGACATGTAATGAAGAATGTCAAAGAGTGAAAGAAGGCACTTACGTTAATGAGTTGCGAAAGGCCATGCATTTCATGAATCCAAACAAGATGAGGTGTGCCTTTTGGGGAGTTATCGCTTCCTCTTTTTTCTTCTTCACTCACCCATATTGCTTGTTGCATTTCAACGGCTTGCCTTAACGATGCTTCACAAAGCGTTATAAACACTTCTTGTTACCCTATTATGTGCCAAATGATCAGATATCTTTATTAAACTGACCTTTCCAGAATATCTGATCGCCCGCAATCCGAAATGGTAAAGATTACAATTAACCGTACTAATTAATTTTATTTCCATGTGTTCGATTGCCATAACCGAAACTTGGCAATGCTGCTGGTGGTGTATGGGCAGAGTTGGCCATACACGTACGCAGTAAAGGCAGGAGGTGCTCTCCTGATGAATTTAACAGCACATCATTAAGGAAAATATTCGAACAATATTTTCTAATATCAAATCCTTGCATTTGATATAATTGGGCACATGTCAAAGAGGTTCCTCTGTAAGAATCACCCACTATCTGACAAAGAGATGAAAACTTTTCCATAGCGTTGTATTCTCATATGGCGTGCAGTTAACGTGAATTGTAAGATCACCGATATATCTCTACCTAGAATTGCATGAAGGGACAGGATTTGGGAACAGGGATTGTGCATATCTAAAAGAACATTGGAAGCCCTATCGCAATCAGTCATTAACCAAGAGGTAACTTCACGCTACTGAAGAGCCCTGAAAGCGAAACATTTCTGAAATGAAATTTGTTATTACAAAGAAATTGCATATCGCCAATGCAATTTGTTGATTTAGTCGAATAAATGCAATGTGCGACATATTTTCGCGCATTCCATTATTACGGCGTCGATGAGTGCCCAGCCCTCCTTACATCACGAAGAAATGTTTTTTGAAGCAATGAAATATCGCAACAAGCATTCCATTTCTTCTTTTCGAGTATTATTTACTCATTGCATCGCATAAGCGAAACAGTAACATCACGAAATCCGATCGTTCTCATCACTTTCGATGCATCGAAGAAAGCTGAGCGGTGGATAGGCATCGTTTTGAACGATGCAGTACATTTCACAACTTCAGAGAAATTCCCAAGTGATGCCTTAAAGCTGGACGAGCACCACAGCAGTCAAGATTGAAAAAGGGATATGAGTAGATTTTAGCGGCGACTTCATGGTTGCCGCGCCCTGCTTCGACTTCGGCATCTACCTGTACATTGGAAGGAAGTGATCCTGACAAGTATATCTCGAAGATGTAGCAACATGTGGCTCGGCAAACCACAATCCTTACAATTCTTCCTCGCCGTCTCATCCAAAATAGTAGACGCATCTCTCATAGGTGTAATTCACTGGAAATTCAATGACATCATTGTACCTACACTGCTTATATAGTATGTTCCAGTCATTATCACTGTTACGCCTGAAATTTAACAGGGTTGTTCACCTCTCTGGCACAGCCGACGACCGTGCTGCGAAGCGACTCTGGCTGCATCTTCAAGACGGTATTAGGTTTCAGTGATTTTATTAGCTACTTATTCCCTGTATCTTCCACGCATGCCAACAGTCAGTCTCGCGCGTTGTCGGTACTTTATGCTTCACTGATCTATTGAAACCATTACTACTCACCGCATATTTCATATGCTGGTTGGGTTATGAATGCATATGTCATAATTTATCCACATTCCAGCTAGTACCAAACACGGCGTAGTAATTCGTCAAGTTCCCATATTTAGCACTGCATTTCGGACTACCTTTTTAAGCGCCTTTAAAAGGCCTCGAAAGCGCATCGCAATATCTCATGCACATCATNGCAATATCTCATGGACATCATTTAGATCTGTTACGGTTTGGAAAACCGCGTCATGGACCCTAGAGAGGCTTAGCTTTTTAACCTTCTCCTTAGAAGTGCTCAGGTCACTGTAAAAAGAACGGTTGTCAAAGAAGTTTTTACATATGCCATTCTATTACTCCCAAAGTGTTGTTATAAGTTGTTCCAATAGTGTTATGACCAGCTTGCCTTCCTTCCGTCGATGTCTGTCACCACTGCCAATTCCTCTTTGAACTATTTCCCATTGGTTAAGAAGTTATTTATTGTGACTTGTTTCTTTCCATTTTCACAAGGTACTAAAGTACTTTTTATTTCTTCTACCACATTCACCAANAGGCCTCGAAAGCGCATCGCAATATCTCATGCACATCATTTAGATCTGTTACGGTTTGGAAAACTTCGCGTCGTGAACCCTAGAGAGGCTTAGCTTTTTAACCTTCGCCTTAGAAGTGCTCAGGTCACTGTAAAAAGAACGGTTGTCAAAGAAGTTCTTACCTATGCCATTCTATTACTCCCAAAGTGTTGTTATAAGTTGTTCCAGTAGTGTTATGACCAGCTTGCCTTCCTTCCGTCGATGTCTGTCACCACTGCCAAATGCTCTTTGAACTATTTCCCATTGGTTTAGAAGTTATTTATTGTGACTTGTTCCTTTCCATTTTCACAAAGTACTAAAGTACTTTTCATTTCTTCTACCCCATTCACCAACAATTTATTCCTGCCTTTGTTTATTTAGCTTTGAACTACGCCCCATATCTGTGACCTTGCATTCCTGTCAAATCACGTCACGAAAGAATTCGATGTCACTGAAAAGTTTCGTCTTTACCTCAGGTTAAGGATGANTTATCAAAGACGAAAAGTGCGTTATGCAACTATAAGCAATCGGTTTATTGTCTTCTTTCATCAATGGCTGAATGGATGCAAATGTAAACTCTGTTGTTTTAAGCGACGTAACAGTACAAAAAAACAATGATTTACCATCACGTTGTTGCATTTGATTTCTTTATTATCGCCGAAAAGAGTTCCTCAAGAATCATTAAGAACACTTGTTTTTGAGAATTTCAATAAAGTTCAAAAAACTTTCTCCGTCATTTTAAATAAAACGATATTCTAGCGATAGAATACAATTGCGACAAATAAGTGCTTACGCGACCACTACTTAGCCCGGCACAGATACCTCATTCCGTATACTGTCGCAAGCAGTCCTCCACCTCCCCTCCACCTCTTCAATCAAATTTCTTTCTGAACCTGCACCGCAAAGAAAGTAAATATCAGCGCATCGCGGTGATCTTAGTTCAATGAAACTTTCAGTACTCAGATCGAGGGCCAATGAGTTCTCTAGTGCCCAGGAAAGCTGAACTTAAGAAGGGTTCCACAGAATGAGAAGCCGATTAAATCCTCAGT